>CAJQZJ010033609.1:455934-528153 GCA_907164525.1 Lophiomys imhausi | reverse complement strand
GGGCTGTTGTTCGTGTAAGACAACAAGCCATGTGTTTACACTTCAGTGAACAAGGTTGGTAGTCCCAACTGCACAGGATGTACTTGATCCATAGGCGGGAGATACATGTTACGCAGGAAGTACTTCATGATATGTTTGCCCTCGTTGGACAAAAGTGGGAAGTAGCAGAGCCTTGTGGCTTATCCCTTTATGAGCACCAGATCAATGTAATTCAGTGCCATTCTCTGGGAATCCCAGGTATGGATCTGGTCAGTGTCCGTCTTCTTGGCCAGTATTCAATAAAGCTTGATTCAATTAGAGAGCCGTGGATTTGATCTTCCTCCTCGAAACTTTCTGGTTAACAGGCGTTCATGTCCTCTTGACCAAGAGTATTAAGTTTTGTCTTGTCCAGATATTTCAGTTAGAGTAGCAGTCTCTTTCTTTGCCACTCTGAAGTGATTTCTAACTAGAGCACCAGGGTTCACTTCCCAGCACCTACATGGCAGCTCACAGATGTCTGTAACTCCAGTTCCAGAGGATCCAACACCCTTTTCTTATCTGCTCAGGCATGCATATGGTACAAAGACATTTGAAGGCAAAATACCCATATATACAAAATAATTTTTTTAAGTTTAATAAAAGCAAGCAAACAAACAAACAAACAAAAACCCTCCCAATTCCCCCAAAAGAACTCTTCCCTTCTATTTTTTAAGATAAATATGAAAGTAAGAAGGGTTTGGGTTCTTATTAGGTATTTCATTTGTGATTAAGTTTTTCCCAAAATTACTTCAGATGCCTATGTTAGAAATAAGCTCAGGGTCACAAAGAAAGAGATTACCATTCTAAATGAAGTTAAGGTAAAATTTTACCCTTGATCAAAAGGAAGCCTTGCTCACCAGTGAGAAGAACATGACCAGACCGGAAGTGTGCTTGGATTTTTTATTCTAATTTAAGTAGTGACTGTGTCTTTTCTCTTTTGGTTAGAGTCTGCCTACACAGTCTTTTATGATTGGCTGATCTTAAAAGACTGTGTACAAAGGAAATGGGAAAGGGTTTATTGTTCCTAGCGCCTGGAATGCAGCAGGTTTTACTGGGTGAAGGAAGAAGGATAAAATATTTACATAAATGTTTTTTCCAATGGGGGTGGGATTAAAAAAAAAAAGACTTGTAAAAAGACTCATCCTAAACACAAGTTTTAAAAGTGTTTGATAGAAATGACTCGGATATAATGTTTCTTATAAAGAAAATAACAAATCCTGGTAGACAGTAGCAAACAGTCAAGGTAACTGAGCTCATATCTCAGAGCACTATCAGCTACACCCCACTCATACATGAGATGTCTCTGCACTGGATGAAAGACCAAAGGACACATTTATTACAGTGCCTGACACTGTTGGTGCTGCGGGCACTCCGCCTGACTTCTACAGTAGGTGAACCTCACCTGTATTCCACAGGCGGTGTAAACACAGGCTTGGAAGTCTTTTCAGTAAGACTAGGTGGGGCTGGAGCCAAGGTTAGAAGTCCTCTGAAATGCAGATTTCAGGGTGGGTGTTGCCCCCTCAAGAAAAGACAGTGGTCTCTGAATGGAAAAAGAAAGAAAGGAAAGACATAAACAGGAAAGAACAGGACTGCTTGTAGGTATGGTGGAGGAGGAAGTTTATTATAGGTATGTGGGAGAACTTAGCGAGAGGCAGACACATCTGGGAGAGTCCAGAGTGGACATGACCCTGAGCCATGTGGGGACACGGGAAAGGGAAGGAGGAGAGGGGAACCAAGCACGGCAGCCATGAGGCCAAAGGAGCGAAAGGAACAAAAGATGGTAGGTAAACAAGATGTCTGGACTACATAGGGAAGAGGGAAGGACGGTCCAGGTGCTGGGCTAGAAAGTTCAGGCCGGAGGGCAGGGTATGCCAGCCACACCCTGTAATGGGAGGACCTGAAGGCCAGGTCCACTTTGATATGTTAAATAGATACCTCAGCGGGCTTATCCTGGGTTTGAAACTTAACACTCTCTCTCCACTAAGGGAAACTTCCAGGGTCCAAGTCTTTCTAGATATTGGCTGTTTATTCACTTAGATTTAGATAAATTGATGGTGCCAAAAAAATGTCTCCTAGCAAATATAACTGAGTCTCCTTCTGGGAGCCTTTGATGGTGGAAGCGTATTTTCACTCCATCTCCAAAGTGAGGTGACACAAGGATTCCAAAAATCAGCAGATACCTCCCTCTCCGGTGACAACCCTGGCTTCCCAGAGAGCTGATATTTTGAGTTGTGGAATTTTCCATCTATTTTTCCTTTCAATTTTCATAAGACTTGAAGTCTTTGCCTTCAAGTGTCAACTGGTTCCTCTCAGTCAGTACAAATCATGAGGTTTTTAAAACTGGCATCACACATATGCATTATTTATCCATTTACTTTCACCTTAAGGGAATAAAGAAGTACTTTTATTTTCCGATGAAATATTTAAAGTTACCCCCACCCCCAGCCCCAGGATGGGGCAGCAAATTCTATCCATGGTCCATGTAAATACACAAGTTTGCCTGCCAGTGTATGTGTGAATGGGGCTTTATTAGAGTGTAGCTCTGTGGAGTTTTTCTGCTGTTACATTCCGTAGTACTTGTGTGTAAATATGTAACAAATTTAATGTTTTTATTATTTTGTGAGAAGCCTTATGTGCCATAATAATGCCAAGAACACCCTGTACTTTTCCTAGCAAGTATTGACTAAAGGACACTTTGTTGACATTTGTGGTACATCCTTGACTGAAGAAAAAAAAAAAGAATACATATCACAGAAATTTTTTTCTGACTGCAAATACAACAGAACACAAAAATTAAATGGTTATTGAACATGAAGTAATTGCGTTTGTGTCTGGGTTGTTATTGATTGAAGACAAAGCAGGTGAAGGTCATCTGTCCAGGACCAGCGGTCTCCTCTGTCAAATAACGGAAGGAGGTTCACAGAGCTCAGCTCAGCCCTTCCTAACTGACAAAATGCAGCTGAGTGATGGAATTCCTATATGGAGAGAAAGAAGGAAATGCGGGTGTGGATACTAAGGTGCCAGTCAGCTCTGTGCACTTACACCAAGAGATTCATTCTACTATGCAAGAATAACCAACTCCTTGTCTTCCTGGAGACGTCCACCACACCGTCAGCCACAGAACGACTGTGGGAGGGCTTTAGGGAAGCATCAGCCTCCATTTTCAAACCAGTCTCTTCACCTCAAGAATTAAGTCCTTAAATAGCAACATCAACACTGAGCAAAAAGAGGAGGGTGTGAGAACAGTGTTCTCAACCTGAAGATAAAAGTCACAAGACAAAAGAGGCAGGCTTGGCTCTGTCAGCCAAACAGACCACTCTCATCTGACCTCCTGAGCCAACACTCTCTCATCTGGAGGGCTCCAGGCTCCAAGTCAGAGGTAAACAAACTATGGAGAGGGTTGTCTGCAGGCAAGTGCAGACAAAGTAAAACTGAGAGCTAGGTGTGTGAGGAAGATGACGATGTGGACATACTTTCCTGATTAATTCATAAGGAGGAAAAAGCATGGGCCCCCGAGCAGGAATTTTAACCCCTTCTGGTTGCAATACAAGTATCCAGGTAAGTAAAGGTGACAGTTTCTCCCACTGTCGACCCATTCCATTCTTGAACACTTCTTTTTTTTTTCCTTTATTTTTTTATTTCTTCAAGTTACATCTCAATCGCAGTCCCCTCCCTATTCCCCCCTCCAGTTCCACCCTCCCACCCTCAACCCCCCATCCTCTTCCCCTTTTTTTTTTTCTTTTAAGTTTAAGGTATATCTTATTTCCCCCTACAGTTTCTCCTTTCAGTCCAACAAATGGCTCTTTCTCTTATAATAATAAATACAATACAGTACAACTAACACACCAAAGGGAACTTGGACATAGACTTCTTATTTTTAATTTTTATTTTTTTTATTTTTTATATATTAGTTATATTTTTTCTATTTTTTAGTCTTTTTATCTATTGTATGCTTATTGGTTTGTTTGTTTAGTAGTTCTCTCTCCCAGGCAACGAGACACTTTTCACTGATGGTACTGCTTCATAGATCCCCAATGAATGAAGAGGCTCTTGGCCCTCATACGACCTCTCAACTGAGATGAGGGACTGTTATATAAGGACACCCCACCCCAGAGAAATGGGATGGAAGGGTTAGGAGGTAAAGAAAAAAAATGAAATGTGATGTTTCGGCCTTTTACTACTAACTGTCATGAACTGTTTAGGATAATTAAGAAATGCAAACTAATGGTTATGCAAGCCGGTCATTCTGTTAGGTACTATGACAGCCTATTATAGTTACTTGCTAAGCTAATCAAAAATAAACCTGCTAAGAGACAAGCAACATCTGCTTACCCTAATATAAGAGATAGATAGGGTCTCTTCAAAAACCTCAAGAGACCTGCAGAATATGGCATTCAAAGATGTTTTCGTAACTTTAGATTTTTTTATATCAAGACATATCAACTCCTGACAGCACCCCCTATTCTCCTCCAAGTAGAAGATGAGCATCGAAGAATCTCCAGTGGGAGATGATTGAATTAGTCGCAAGCCTATCTCTTGGTAGGGAAAGCCCCTTGCTCCAACTGTAGACAGAATGCTGTCCAAAAAGGACAAAACCTGGAAGCAGGTAAGTCGACAGCCTAGCTCTGCCAAGACAGGGTAGGTAAGTCCTTCATAACCCCTGCTCTAAAATCAATGTCAGAGAAGCGGGGCCAAACGACTGAAGAGCGATGCTGTAATGTATGGAGAGAAAAATGGGAACTGTCCAGGCAGCCACTGGTATGTCATTTCTTAGTTTGGGAAGCTGCAGACCCTGTACTTCCTATAAAATCTTGAACACTTCTTTTATACTAGTACCTGGATTTGTTTCAAGACTAGATAGGCATACCACGCTTTCAAAGCCCACATTCAAGCATCTTTCATTATTTTTTTTTATGTGTTGATTAAGAGTCAAGCAAGTTATAATCTGTGTCAACTCAGCTCCAAACTGCACCACAGCATATCATTGGGCTCACAGTTGGGGATCACTTCTGGAACCCCGGAAATGTGGAAAGATGGGTGCTCTTGTCACACATGACCCTGAAAAGGAGTCTAAATTCAACTGTGCGCAGCCCAGCGGGAACGCCTTTCCCAGCTTCATCCCAGCTGTGAAGTGCGCGGCCTTGTGGATCCTCCCGCCTTCTCTTTGTTTCAGATAGCCCACTGTTCATTTCAACCTGATTAGGTCTGGAAAAACATGCTGGGATAAAGGAACATACTGCAGGGTCTTTATTAAGTCTGATGAAAGCACTTATCTGATTTCATCATTAAAATAAATATTTTAATAAATAATAAATATTTTTTTATAAGTACTTATTTTTTTTTCTTCAAGTTACATCTCAGACACAAACCCTTCCCTATTCCCCCTTCCTGTCCCACCCTTTCCCCCTCTTCCCCCCCAACAGCTTCCCTTTTCAATCCAACAAATGGTTCTTTCTCTTATAACAGTAAATTCTATACAAAACAGCAGAATTAAATATGCCACATTTATGAGAGTTAAATGGCCCAGTATACCTTCCCAATGTCCAGTTCATACATATTTGGCCCCTGACTTTAACCTTCTACCTTCTAACCATCTCCATGAGTTTAAAGTTCTATAACTGACTTAGCTTTCATACTAACTTGCATCACTATTATAACCATCTTCTTAGATCTAGAACTCCCTCTTGATTCCTAAACAACTCAAAATTTAACTATGAGACTCTAGCTATCTATTCTTCAACTACCTCAGAGACCTGAGAGGGATAAATATATTTGATTATATAGGAAGTGCAGGGCCTGCAGCTTCCAAAACTAAGAAATGACAAACCAGTGACTACCTGGACAGTTCCCATTTTCTCTCCATACATTCCTGCATCAGTCTTCAGCCTTTTGGCCCTGTTTCTCTGACAGACATTGATTGTAGAGCAGGGATTGTGAAGGACTAACCTACCCTGTCTTGGCAGAGCTAGGCTTTGTCCCAGATCCCATCTCTGTGCTTCTCTATTAGTCTGTCACTCCTGTCTCAGAGTATATTAGAATGCCAACATTTCAAAATCTAGGTGTATCAAAGAAGTAGGAAACATTTCCACTCTGTGTTTTTTTTTGAAAGAAAAACAAACAAACAAGCAAACAAGCATCACCAGGATTTGTCAGGACTCATCTGCATACAAAGACATGAAGAGGAGTGATTGACAGTAAGTCTGGAGTGGCGATATCCATTGTGAAAAGTCAGGCAGGAACAAGGATTTTTAAATGAAGCGATGTTATATTTCAATGGAAAAGGCATTTCCAACTCCTAGACATGGGAAGAACAACTATTTCTCATCAAAATGCCTCCTTTGGATGTGGCCTTTTCTGAAAAGAAATGGAGGGGAAATGGATGGGGGGCTGGGATAAAGGAGGGGGGGGGAGGGACTTGGAGGATACAAGAGAAAGGAAACTATGGTCAGGATGTAAAACCAACAAGCAAGCAAACAAATAAAATTAAACAAACAAACAAACAAAAATAAATAAATAAATAATAGCAAAATAAATTTTAAAATATTTGCTAACACAAATATTTTAAGGAAAAGTGGGAGGAAAGAGAAAGCAGGAGTGGTTATTTACCTACTTTTTCTCAAAATAAGCTCAAATGTCTTGAAGGGTTAGCATATCTTATGCATATATATATATATATATATATATATATATATATGAAAGATAATGAGACATGACTTTTGTTCATCCCTAAAAAAAGAGTGTGGGAAGGGGTAGAGAAAGCCTAAACACCCTAAGTCCTTAGAGTGCATAATGGGGCGTGTGCTGATTATGTAGAACTAGGGCGAGCTCCAAAGAGCAACTGGCTTGAACCAGTTTTAGATGTGTGCACCTGAGCTTCAGAGATGGGATACAAAAACCTGAACACCAAAACTGTTATACAGAAAAAAAAAAACATAGAAAACATTCTCTGTTTTTTACATGTATGTGTTTATGTGTAGGGGCATGTGCGTGCCACGGCAGTCATGAAGAGGTCAGAGATCAGCTTGCAAGAGTCAGCTCTGTCCCCCTTCTACCATCAACCTGTTAGCATGCTCCCTGGAGCCAAGTTACTACAACTTCCTGCACCTTGACTCCATCATGTGTACACTTGAGACAACATTAAGCTTGCTAAGAAACTCGAATCGGTTCATGAATAACCTAGGCTAGAACCTGGACACAGGTGTTTAATAAGAATCCTCTGCGCTGTTATTACTGCTGTTGCCACCACTCAGACAACCCTTACAGGCCTTTGCAAACAAGTGCTTCTTGTTGCTGAACTGTGGCATGCTACAGTGACATGAATGCTAGCACATAAGGGGACCTTGTGACATAGCTCCCTCACAGGTGACAGAAGAGGGGCCTGGATAGAGTGCTGTCTCCAAGGCAAAAATCACTCATTTTTAAAAACACTTAAGTATCTATTGATGGTGTAGTGTTAAGCATTCTAAATGTTAATTAATTGGTCCTGCTTGCTGTCTGTTACTTACATTGACTCTGATTGGTTAAATAAAATGCTGAGGGCCTGAGATTGGGCAAAGACAGAGAAAGGAGGGACTTCCTGAGACTAGAACAGGAAGCCTGAGCTTTAGACAGAGAATTAAAGCATTCCAGCCAAGAGCAGCAGGAAAGAGGACGCACACCATGGGTTAGAAAAAGGAACCTCATTCCACATGGCCAGGAACATCGACATAGAGTGGAGAATGGCAGTTCAAGGGGACATATGTATATATGGGGTCATATTTGGGTAATAGAATTAAGAGCTAGCTTAGATGGGCTAGGATTGCTCAATTCAGGCTAAGGCTGTTAAAAATCCATGTGGTGTCTCTGTGTGCTCTTTTATAATGGACGGTTAAGGATTAGCCGCCAAACCAATTAAATATAATATAAATATTGTTAAACAATTTAATTCTCTACAAATGGTGCCCAGTGCAATGTAATCTAATTAATTTTTTTTTATAGTCTATGTTCATGTTGAACTAATACTCCAAGAATAGAAGCCCGGCCTTCCTCCCGAGTCCCACTTTTGGGTTTTAGAAACCTTGCACAGGCTGCTCACATGCTCACCTCCCTGTGATAGAGGGATGTCACCAAGATTGCCATAAAGATAAAATGTACCCAAGCTCACCTTTGTGTTGTGCATTTTACAACATATCATACATTCCTTGAAAGCATACAGCTTTGCAATTCTAAACATTTTTTTCATCTTAAAATCACTAGGGGAAAAAAGTTTGTTCGTAATTTCCTGGTTTCTTTCAAGAAGTTTGAATTGACCATGGAAACAGCTCCATGTGGCCAGAATATTCATGGGAAAATATGTTCAGAAGAAAGAGCCCTGAGCTCAGAGGTTTGGGGTTCCAACCTGGCTTTCCTATAGAGACTTCACAGGGCTTAGTCTGGGCAAATCATTTCCACTGCCTATCAGGCAGTTCCTTTTCCTGCAAAATGCACACTTGAGGATCTCTTCCCTCTAATTGCATAATTCAAACTGCCATGCCTTCGTTTGCATGAATC
Source organism: Lophiomys imhausi (assembly GCA_907164525.1). NCBI lineage: Eukaryota > Metazoa > Chordata > Mammalia > Rodentia > Muridae > Lophiomys > Lophiomys imhausi. Next base: position 519,606 of record CAJQZJ010033609.1, on the reverse strand, counting down.
CATGAGTCATTAAAATCTGGCAGATTTCAGTAGATTATTTAATAAGCAAAATGTCTCACAAGCATTCAAGAGAACTTGGATCCAATTCCCAAAACATTGCAAACTGTGTTTGGGCAAAGACTCCAAACTTAAGAAAAATTGTCTCTTGCTTCTGCAAGGGTGCGAGGCTGTGAGTAGCATTTACACTCATGGGCTTGTGTTCACTTGCTCTTGTGGGGTGCTCAGCAGAGAAGCATTTTGCCTCTTTCGAAATGAAAAGGAAGCAAGCATAGGGGGCCGCTGCTTTTGTGAACCACATTTAGTATTTCACTTTATTTTTATAACAACTTTAGCTATGTCATCCCCTCATTTTTCACTTGGTCAATGTACTCACTCTCCAAACAGTCCAAGCCCAAGAATTATTGTCTTATATTTTATTATTGTCCCGTTTAACAAATGAATATCCTAGCACAAATAAACAACATACTTTTACTTAGTGCTGACGTTCCTCAAATATGGATCTTCTATGCTCAGATGAAGCCTGACCGGATCTAGGGGTGGCCTTTGGACTGCAGTCCTGGGCAGAGAGCCACCTGCCTGCGTGCCACTAAAAGGCTCCTGCCAACCCACAAGCCACTGTCTGTGGCCAAGGACAGAACTGAGGTAGTTCAGCACTTTTAAAGGACCGCTCTGGAAAAGGCAAGTTTCTAGATAGAAACAACAGGCTTATCAGTAGTTGGATTCACCCCTGCCTCCCAGGGCCTGAAATTTTTCACATTAATGTTTTTCCCCCAATCACTCAGTGGCCACTTGGGAGGCTTATGGAGAGCATGCTCTCACCCGGGCTACTTTTCTATCCTAAGGTTTTAGACATGGCTTGGTTTACTTAAAAGAGAGGAATTCATGTCCTGGAGAGAAAAATCCTACAAGGTCCTAGACATTTTATATCCTCAGGGAAAATTAGGAGTTGTAGTCCTTTTCCATTAAGAGACTGGGGAGTCACCAACTTCAGCTCCCACATGCAGGCTTCTGAAAAGAAAGCGCCACTCTCTCTGTGTAATCAACTCCTCAACCCTATGCTGGAAACAAAGCCCCTCTTGGCACAGAGTGCTTTCCCCAGGCAGGGCTAGTGGGTTTCAAAGGAAAGAATCACACAGAGGTTGTCACCACCCCGGGGACTCCTGCCTGCATTTGTAGAGCCTTCCTGTGCCTATTCATTTCTCTTCTCCTCTTTTCTGCACACAGGGACAGCCACACAGGAATCCCTATGGCTACATCATCCTTTCCACCAGTACACTGAGGTCAACATTGTCACTTTTCCTTAGGCAACTGAAACGAAATAAACACAGATCTGAACACTGACTCCTTTTCACTGAGAGTGGAAGATATCAGACATGTCCTTCATATGCATCATGGTGCCTGACTTTGGTCTGCCAATATCAAGGACCCATCAAAGGCAATTCATCATGTCCTGGCTGTCTTCCACTCACTTTGTAGACCAGGCTGGTCTTGAACTCACAGCTATCCACCTGCCTCTGCCTCCTGTATGCTGGGATTAAAGGCATGTGCTGTCACGACTGGCTGAATGACAGTAAATCTAAGCAAGTTACAGCCCTAATTCCCAAAAGGTTAAGTCAAGGATAGTAGTTCTTGGGATGTGACAGTGGAGGATGAGGCACAGTGGAGGGATGACAAGTCTTTGAATTGCCATTTAGACTCAGTCTTTGGTTTGGTTTTTTTTGTTTTGTTTTGTTTTTCACCTAACAATTAAGCACAGCATAGAAATAAGATTGGTTTCCCTTGAAATGTCCCTATGTTCTACAAATACTACTTAAAATAATGGCAGAAAGACTCCCCCTTTGGTTCCTCACATACTTCCAGATCCAATTCACAGCATCCTTCCCACCTGTTAGCATCTATGACAACAGGACAGAAGACAGTATGAGAGGTTAGTGCCCAGGTTTTGGATGACTTCTAACCCATCCTTTATGTACCAACAACGGCTTGACTGGATGCTCAGTAACAAGTCCCATGCTGTCCCTAGACTGATGTCTACCCACCTACATGTTAGTATGAGTTCAGACCTCACAGGGACACTTTTTACTAGCATCTGGTCCTAACATATATCAACCACATAGCAACCATAACCTCGTCATGATTACTTTTTCTAATGGGTCTGTTATCACTTCTCAGAGGGGCTCACATGCCCAGATCACAGTCCTGCATGTGAGCCCTAGTCCCCTTGCACCCTGGATCATTTGCATCTATGGTATATTTAATTTTGAGATGACTTTTGTCTTCTCCACTAGGCTGGTGGCTTCCTCAGAGTGAAGCTTTGCCAGCTTGGTGCATGTAGAGACCCCGGCCCCTACCACAATACCTGTGCCAACACTGTGCTGGCTGTGTCATCTGAGAGGAAGGATCCTCAAGTGAGAAGAAGTCTTTACAAGATTGGGCTATGGACAGTCTTAGATGTCTAGCTGCACTTGTCACCTCTGCGAGGCCACGTCATGCATGTGACAACCAAGCAACACAGAGATCTTTCCCTTTGCATCTTTGAGAACAGAAAAGGAGTTTTGAAGTCTTCTCAGGCCCCACAGACCTGGGCATAGTCCTGTGTCCTGGGTTATTCTTTTTTTGTTGGTCCTGGCCCACTGTTGTCTTAATTGAAACTACAAAGGTACAATCCATCAGGACTCTTTGTAGCTTTGAAACTCACAACAGAACCCTTTCACAGCAGAACCCAAGGCAGTTTGTTTTTTTTTTTAATGAAACCCATCATCATCTAGCAACCTTCTAACAAAAACTCACTGGGGTTTGAGAGTGTGACCCAACAGCTAGGAAAAGGCTTATAAAACACCATATAAATGTAAAATAGCAACATTCTCCTTGCAAAGTCAGGCCTGTGTGAAAGATTGTAACTATCTGAAGATTAGACAGCCATATTGACAGGAACTAGAAAGAAATGTCAAGAGAGATAGTTTCTAGAATAGCAGATCAGAGGTGTTTTTCTTTCTCCTTGATTGATTTCTGCTCTCTTCATTATGATATTGTTTGTACAATAAAAGATTGTCACCTGAGCATATACACGCCACTTAAGTTATTATGGGAAATCACAGCATCCTTACAGTACAGACATTAAAAATCATAGTCTACCTTAAGACTGAATGTGAAAAAGACAAGAGTTTCCTTCCCAATCTTCAAGGACTATTACTTATTTTACAAAATAAAACAGAAAACAACTTCCAGTACAGTTTTTGTTGTTGTTTTGTTTTGATTTTAGATCAGCTGAAATGAGCTTCATTTATCTCCTTTGGCATCTTAGGCAATGGCCTCAAAACCACCATCTACAGTGAGAAAAGGTAGACCAAAGTAATTTTTATTAAGTTTTCTTTTTGATCGTCCAGTAGACCAGAGAACTTCCTTGGAGGCGAGAGCCCTACCACAAATTTGAGGAATCTTAATGGGGTTAGCCCAGAAAATATTTTATCATATGTTTCCTTGTGACAGCAAGCACTGAAAGACAGGGTGCTGGCTGGATGCAAACTGGCAGATTTGAATTACTAAATTGCAGGTCTGTAGATTCAACTCACAAAATAACTGCATTGTTCTATTTCTTCAGTCCTTCACTCCACCCCCAAGACCTACCCGCCGCCAGTAACCAGCATGGAATAGAGGGTTAGGATGGATATTACACTGAAAGGACTTTTTCTTCATTCTAGACATTTGCCTTTTAGATTAAATGGTTCCTCCTACCCATAAAAATGGACTGCCAAACCTGGCGTGGTGGCACACACCTTTAATCCCAGCTCTTGGGAGGCAGACGCAAGCGGATCATTGTGAGTTCGAGGCCAGCCTGGTCTACAAAGCGAGTCCAGGACAGCCAGAGCTGCTACCCAGAGAAACCCTGTCTCAAAAAACCAAAACAAAAAGCAAAAAAAGAATGGACTGTTAGCAGGGCACAACATTGATTTTAGCATTCCAGAGGCAGAGAGGCAGGTGTATCTCTGTGAATTAGAGGCCAGCCTGGTCCACATAGAGAGTTCCAGGACAGCCAAGACCACACTGTAAGGCCCTATCTCAAAACAAACAAGCAAAAAAGAACAGAGTGCCAATGCTTTGAGGTAGTGACAAGATGGCAATTAGAAGCCACTTCTGTGGGATCAGATGAAAGAAGGTCATGATGAGAAGCCATCAAGAGAGAAGTAAGAAAAACAGTTACAGAAAACAAGAATAAGACTAGGGTGGGATTTTTCCCACAAAGGCTGGCTAGCACCTCCAGCCACATTAAACTACTCACACTGAGCTGGGTACCCCCAAGAGAAGCTTGTTCAAGAACTCTGCATACTGGTGGCCATGAGGCCCGGCAGAAGAAACAGTGCCTGCTACTAGGAACCCAGACTGGAGAGAGAATTCTGTCTGCCTGGACTGGACAGAAGAGAGTGACCACAGAAAGCTGTGGACACAGAATTAGAAAGGGGAGTGGGGGTCTGAAGTGGAGAGGCATGCGATGTCTACCATTTTCCCCCTCTACCACTGATCCAGGGGGAGCGCAGGAGAGCACAGCCACCTTGGAACTTGAAGTGCCAATGTGACAGAAGCAGAACCCAATCAGCACAGATCGTGGAGACTGCAGAAGAATTGTGTTAGGAGTCTAAAGCTGAGATAGTCTCAACATCTAGTGATACATTATACCACCACCTGACCCCATGTCCACCATAACCGGGCACAAGCTATGGAGACTGGAAATTGGGAGCCAAGGATGTGTGTGGTGGAACTTCCTGCAGTAGCCTGAGGTCCTGGGGAAAGGTGATCAGAGGTGGATGGGCCCTTCATAATGACCTCAGGGCCTCAAGCAAAGAAAACCCTGCAGAGACCAAATGACCCACAGAGCACCAAAACTACCAATCACAGAAATCAGACGGGGAGTCTAGGAGAAAGGGGCTGTCCGGTTCTGCTTTCTTTTGCTGTCATAAACACCACAGTCAAAATGGACTTGGGCAGGGAGGGCTTATTTGGTTTATAATCCAATCTCAGACCATTGTTGATGGGAGTCAAGGTGGGGACTCAAGCAGGCACAGAGGAAGGAACCACAGAGGAAAGAAAACTGCTTACTGGCTTGCTCTTGGGCTCACACTCAGCTGCCTTTCTTAGAGGACACCCCCTCTGAGGGCATCCAGGGGTGGCACCCCACACAGTAGGTGGGGCTCTCCCATATCGATCATTAATCAAGAAATGCCTCACAGATTTGTCTAAAGACAGATCTGATGGAAGTATTTCCTCACTTGAGGTTCCTTCTTCCCAGAGAACCCTAACTTGTGTCAAGTTGACAGAAAAAGAAAGCTAACCAGCACAGGGGTCTTCAAATACAAAATCCTTCTGTCTGGTAAGACTCATTGGTTTAACGTGCTTGAATTACTGTGACTAGCAACACTCTCAACCAGCTGTGGAGTCTGGTTTAAGGGAGAGAGAGAAGAGGGGGAGGAGAGACAGAGGTAGGGAGGGACAGAGGGAAGGAGGGAAGAAGGGAGGCACAGAAAGTAAACAAACATAAGGGAGAGGAAAACTAAAACCTCAACCAGGAAGAAACACTGACTGGGGCACAGTATTTTCTATTTCACTATGTTGCTCATTTTTATTATTTTGTTTTTAGGGTTGTTTTTTTTTATTTACACTTTTATACTTAGATTCTACTTTTGTTGTGTTGTAACTTGCATCTCACTGGAAAAGGCTTTTATGCTGGTCTTTCCTTTCTCTGAACCTAATACATATATTTTCTCTGCTGATTCTCATGCCCCTCATAGGTACTTTCCTTTCGTTTTTCTTTGTCCCCTATTTCCCCTCCCCAGTTCCTTTCTGCTCACACTACTTAAGCACTGATACTCCTACTCCTAAAAAACACTGTACGCCATGCCAGGTGTCTGCCTGGTGCCCTCGGAGGACAGAATGGGTGTCTGGACCCATGGAACTAGAGTTGTGAGCTACCATGTGGGTGCTAGGAAGGAGACCCTGCTTTGACATCTCCAACCAGGTGTGTAGCGGCACCGTCTGTGTCTTATGGGAGCACATGTGTCTTCTCCAGCTGCTAATCCTGGGACTACTGTCACAGCATTGTGTGTGTTTATCTCTACTGATGGCTTCCCTAAATACAAACCCAAGCAAAGGCAGCTCACCAAGAGGATGCACACAAAATAAAACGGAAAAAGAATGGAGAGAGAAAAAAAAAACTAAAAGCTGGAAGCCACACACATAACAACAGATATGTAAAATGTAACAAAGGAGCACACACACACACACACACACACACACACACACACACACACAATGTCAGACGACACTCTACTATAACAGAAAACAAGAAAAGATAACTGAAAACCAGAAAAAAAATATTTCAGGTCTTATTTTTAAAAGGATCAATGTCTGTGTATTAAATAGGAAAATGAAGGAAGGAAGAAAATCAGTTTAGGACCTAGATAAGAGAGTTGCAAAATCAATTCAGTTCCTGCCCAAGAAAGACACCAAGACAGATGAAATGGTCAGTAACTTAAAGGAAAGATGTTAAAACATGGAGGAGAAAAAACAGCAAGGAAGTTGAAATGATGAAAAAGAACCAAATAGAAATTCTAGAATTGAAGAAAAAAATTAAGCCATCCTCAGAAAGCATCATCAACAAAAAGACCAAGTAGAAGAATAAATACAAATATAAGAGATGAAGGACAAGGTGAGACAGAAACACCTATAGACAGATAGAGAAAAAAAATTAATGAGCACTAGTAACCCTCATGAGAACTCTGAGGTATGTTCAAGAGACCAAAGTTAAGAATCCATGGGGAAGGGACCAGAGAGATAGCTCAGCAGTTAAAAGCACTGGCTGTTGTTCCAGAAGACCTGAGTTTGATTCCCAGTTTCCACATGGTAGTTCACATCCCCAGTTCCAGGGGACCAGTCATTCCATTCTGGCCTCTAAGGACACCGGGCATACACATGGTATGCAGAAATACATACAGTCGAAACACCCATACACATAAAACAAATTTTAATTTTAAAATTTTCTAAAAAGACCATATGTATTTGGCACCTGACTTTAACATTCTACTATCTAACCATCTCCATGAGTTTAAAGTTGGGAATGTATGCTAAGCCATATAACTCTTATAATTGTGGCCTATTTATTTCTGTTGTTTTGTATTGTATTTATAGTTATAAGAAAAAGAACCATTTTTTGGACTGAAAGGGAGAGCTGTTGGGGGGGGGAGAAATACCTTAAACTAAAAAAAAAAAGAAAGGAAGAGGATGGGGGGGGTGAGGGGGAGGAGGGGGGAAGGGTGGGACTGGAGGGGGGGGGAGGGAGGGGATTGTGATTGAGATGTAACTTGAAGAAATAAAAAATAAATTATTAAAAAAAATTTTCTAAAAAGAATCCATGAGGTAAGAAGGAGGAACTGAGTTAAACTATAAAGGTAAAGAGAACTTAGTCAATAAAATTATATCCGGGAACTTCCCAGCCCTAGAGAAAAGGAGGGTGGGGCATGCCACCCAGATACAAAGGGCACTTAGAACTCTGGGCAGACATGATCAGAGAAGAGTCTCCCCATTACACACACAGTCGAGATGTCAACAGTACAAAGCAAAGAAACAATGCTAAAAGCTGTGAGGGAAAAACAAAAGTTAACACAAGGGAAAAGCCATGAAGATGTCATCAGATCTTGTGTTAGTTTCACTCATAAGAAATCAGGAAAAAAAATACATTTTGTAAGATGAATAATTGGAAGAGAGCCGAATGGAACCAGGTATGCCCAACAAGGGAATGATACTAACCCAGGAAGAAAAGGGGAGGCAGGCTCAGGTCAACCAACCAGATCAACAACCAACAAAACAGGAAATAGCGCACCCCTCTCAGTAGTAATCCTAAATGTAAGTAGTGTTAATTTTCCAGTTAAAAGATGCAGACTGACTACATAATAAAACAAGACCCAGGGCCAGTGAGACAATTCGGTGGGAAAAAGTGCTTGCTGCCAACCCTGAGGACCAGAGTTCAATTCACAGAATCCACATTATAAATGGGAAGAACCGACTCTTGCAAGTCGTACTCGGACCACCACATGTCCCATGTCACACACGCATCCGCACACAGACACACTCAAAGAAATGAAAAAGAAAATTTTAAACAAAACCCAATTATCTGCCATCTCCAAAATTCTCACTACCAAAGAGAGCAGAAAAAGAAGAGTCAAAGGTGAGCAGTCAGTCTACCCTGTAAAGGGAAGCCATAAACAAACTGGTGCCTGAGTCAGTAGACTTCAAACTAAAGCTGGCCAGAAGAGGTGAAGAGGGTCACCTCATGTTAATACAGGATGCAATCATCAAGAAGATAAAACCACCGTAAATATTTATTCATTGACTCTTGGGGCTGCCAGTTTTGGGAGATAAACGTTAAAAGGCATAAAACACCACATGTGTCCTGACACAGTAGTAGTGGGAGATGGCGCTGTCCCGCCCTCCTATTTAGATAAGTCTTCTGAACGAAAGATTAGTAAAGAAGCTTTAGAGCGCAGATCAATGGTCTTTACAGACATCGAACAGATGTTTCACTAAATAATGCTGCAGATCAATGGTTTTTATAGACATCAAACAGATGTTTCACTCAACAGATAGGGAATACATATTCTTTACATGGAAACTTCTTCAAAACTGATCACATTACAGGCTGCAAAACAAGGCTTAGCAAATAAAGAATTAATTCTTTGTCTCCTATCAGACCATAATATGATATGATAAACTCATGAGTCAATACCAAGAAAAATTCAGAAACTGCATAAATACTTGGAAACTGAACAATACACTTTTGAATGAACAAGTGGGTCATTGAAGAAATCAGGGAGGAAATTTCAAAATTCCTAGAATCGTATGAACTGGAGAGCAACCTAGTAGAACCTCTGATAGACAGCCCAGGCAGCCTTAAGAGGAAAGCTCAAAGCTAAAAGTGCTGATGTTAAAAACAATCAGACAGATCTCAAAGAAATAACTTACTGATTGCCTCCAGGGTCTAGAAAAACAAGGAAAGAGCCAAACACAACTGCAGTAAACTGAAAAGAATAGTAAGAGATTAGGGCAGAAATTAATGATATACAGATCGAGAACAGTGTATAAAATTAATCAACAAAGTTCTTAGAAAGTTAGTTCTAAGAAAAGATTGATAAGATCAACAAACGCCTAGCCAAACTAACCAAAAGGGTGACAAGACCCATATTAATGAAATTAAAGATAAATGGAAGTTGTCACTACACACTCCAGTGATATCCCAAATTACTGAGAAGTCTTTGAATACTTATATTCCCCCAAACTGAAAACCTAAAAGTATGTGATCTACCAAATTAAATGCAGACAACATAAACAATTTCATCAGATTCATAACAAGCAATGATACTGAAAGAATCATTAAAAATCTCCCCACAAAAAGAAAATGTCAAGGGCCAGATGAATTCACTGTTGACCCAAACTCTGATAGAAGATCTAATACCAACCACTCTCAAAATGTTCCAAAAAGAAGAAAGGAAAACTAAACTCATTCTGTGAAGCCAGTATTACACTGACACTGTCCTGGCTAATTCTACATCATCTTGACACAAACTAAAGTTATCTTCGAGAAGAAAACCTCAATGGAGAAAATGCCTCCACAAGATCAGGCTGTAGGCAAGTATGTAGAGCATTTTCTTAATTAGTGATTAATGGAGAATGCCTAGTCCATTTTGTTTGTTGGGGGGTGGAGAACCACTGACTGGTGGTCCTAAACTCTATAAATTCAGGCTGAGCAGTAAGCAACACTTCTCCATGGACTCTCCATGGCCTTAGCTCCTATTTCCAGCTACTTGCCTAGTCTGAGTTCATGCCATAGCATCCCACAGTAGACTGTGTCACAGAATATATGATCCAAATAAACCTATCCCAGTTTTCTTCTCCTGAGCGCTTTTGGTCATAACATTTCACCGCAGCAGTAGAAAGGTAACTAAGAAAGAAATCAAAACCAGAAAATGACACAGCAATAAAAAGAAAGAAAACTATAAGCCAATTTCCCAGATGACTGGGGATCCAAAAACTCTCAACAAAATGCTTACAAACCAAATTCCAGAATACAACAAGATCATATGTGATGGCCAAGTTGCTTTCATCACAGGGATACAAGGTTGGCCGGACGCACACAAATCAATAAATAATGCATCATTTCAATTGACCGAAGTACATAAATCATGATCATCTCTATAAATGAAGAAAACATACATGACAAAGTTTCCATGCTGTCATGATAGAAGTCTGAAGAAAACAGGAATAAATGGAACATACCTCCACGTAATCAAGCTGGATGCAACACAGCTGTAGAGAGCTGTGAAGTGCCGCGCCCTAAAGATGGCGCTGGTCTCCGCCTTCCACCAGCCCGACGGTGAGCGCTCTCTATGATAATAAGTTCATATTTGGCATAGACCGCTGATCTGGCTTGCTTCCGCATACGTAGCCCTCTAAGATAGCACCACTTGGCTTTACTTGACTGGCTGTTCATTTTAGTATTTAGCCTGTGGGTTGGGTCTGCCCAGGCATTCGGAATTCGGAAGACTGTTTTCAAGGGACCTGAATAAACTGCTGGAGAAGAGCTTTTGTGAGTTGCGTCATTCCTTGCTGGACAAGGGGGGACGCGACACACAGCCATAGCCAACATTATACTAAACGGGGGAAAACTGAGAACATTTCATCTGAAGTCTAGAATAAGATAAGTGTGGCAACTCTCTCCATTCTTATTCAAAATAGTGCTCACAGTCTTACCTAGAAGAAAGAGTAGGACAAGAAAGATATTGAAAGACTAAAATTCAAATAGGAAAGGAAGAAATAAGAGTATCTCTGTTGGCAGAAAGCATGAATCTATACCTAAAAGACCCTATGAACTCAACTGAAAACTTTAAGTCTGATGAACACTTTCAGTAAATTTGCAGGATACAATATTAACATACAAATTAGTAGTTTTTACATATGCCGATAATGAACTTGCTGAGAAAGAAATTAGAAAAATTATACCATTCAGAATAGCATCAAAAACAAAATAATTTACCTAAAAATAATCCTAACCAAGGAGGTAAAAGAGTTTTACAATGAAAAGTTAAGACACTGCAAGAAGAGACTGAAGAAGATACATGAAATTAGAAAGACCTTCCATACTTCTAGATCGGTAAAACTATGTCAAAATGCCTCTATCACACAAAGTAACGTGGAGGCAGTGCAATCTACTCCAAAATCACAATGGCATTCTTCACAGATCTAGAAAGAAAGTGTTTCAATTTGTATGGAGACATAAAATATCACCAACAGCCAAAGGAATATGAAGCAGAAAGCCCATGGCAATTGCTCACACAACACTCCACCTCAAATTCTAATACAGGCCTTTAATGGCAGTAAAAACAGTCTTGTAGACCAAAGGAACATTACAGTGAGCCCAGAAATAATGAACATGAGACAATCTATTCAGCAAATGGTGCTGACAAAATTATATATAAACATACAGAAGAGTGAATTTACAACCATATCTTTCACCCTGCACAAAATGAAATAGAAAAAAAAAATGGATCAAAATATTAATTTAAAACCTGAAACACTGAAAGATCTGAAGGAAAGCCACTTCAAGATACAGACAACAGTTGGGCATGGTGGCGCACACATTTAATCCAGCACTTGGGAGGCAGAGGCAGGTAGATCTCTGTGAGTTCAAGGCCAGCCTGGTCTACAGAGTGAGTTCCAGGACAACCAGATATACACAGAGAAAAAACAAAACAAAACAAAAAAGGATACAGACAATAGGCAAGACTTTCTGAATAGGATTCAATAGCAGAGGAAAATACATTGATAAATTAAATTATGTGGCACTTAAAGCTTTCTGTTCAACAAAGGAAAATATGAGCAGAGTGAAGAGACTGTGACAATTTTGCTAGCTTCAGACAGGGAGCTAATATCTATAATAAATAAAGAACTGCAAAAATTAACACACACATGAACACTTGAATGCATTCACGTGCACACACTGCCAGTTGGTAAACAGAGCAATAAACAGAATCAGCAGCTCTCAAAAGAAGAAACAAAAATGGTCAATAGTTGAATTTTGTTTTGTTTTGTTTTTTTGTTCAACATCCTTAGCCAACAGGAAAACCCAAATTAAAAGTGCTTTGAGATCGCAGATCACGTCAATCAAAATGACTAGTATAAACTAACAACATGACCCCTCCATGGTACGGTTAAGGGGAAGAGTTTTGTAGATATGAGGGGGAGAGCAGCCAGAAGCATCTGGAAGGGTCCAGAGCAGAGATAGAAAAAAAAAAAAAAAAGACTGAACATGGCCAGGAGACTAGACCTGGCCATAAGAGAAGCAGAATAGAGTGGTGGAGAGATTAGGGAGTGGGGAGAGGGAAGCACAGAGAGGAAGAGAGAGAGAGAGAGAGAGAGAGAGAGAGAGAGAGAGAGAGAGAATAGTGAAAATAGCAGGGTTATATGGAGAATGAGTTGCTGGGGATGTTCTAAATGTATATCAGATATTGTGATACTGAGGTAGCCTGGAGGCCAATATGCGCTTTGGTGTGCTAATAGGAACCACAGATAGCCATTTGTCACTTCTGCCAGTGATAAGTGAAATGGTTCCTTTTGGTAGAGAGTAACCAGCTTCACAAATTTCTGAGGAAAGCTGGATTTTATTGAACCACCAGAAATCCTCCTGTAGTCCAAGTTGAGCCCATTTCTGGATATTTCAACTGCCTTTTAGAGTTTAAGGAATTGGAGTTTCCTTTGGACTACAACTAACAAAAGGAATTATGAAACCTAGTGAAGATGTGTATATGGGAAATAAAGAATCCTTATTCCCTGATAGTGTAAACTGATACAGTCACTAAAGAAATTACTGTAGAAAGATACTGCCATAAAATTACTATATTATCTAGCTAACCCACTCTTTCGCATATGCCCAAAAACTACCCTATCACAGAGATTCTTGCATACCCATCGTTTGATGCTCCATTCATCCATAGCACCCAGGAAATATAATCATCCTAAATGACCATTGCTCTGGCTAGGTTTTTGTTGACTTGGCACAAGCTAGAATTATCCAGGAAGAGGAACCTCAGTTGAGAAAATAATTCCATCCACACTGTATGTAGGCAAGTCTATAAGGACATTTTCTTGACTGACAATTGATGTGGGAGGGTCCAGGCCACTGTAGGTGATAAAACGCTTGGACAGGTGGTTCTGAGTTCCATAAGAAACCAGGCTGAGCAATCCATGTGGAGCAAGTCAATAAGCAGAACTCCTCCATGGCTTCTGATTCAGTTCCTGTACTCAGTTCATGACCTGACTTCCCTAGTGACAGAGTGTAAGCTGAAATAAACCCTTTGCTCCTGAGTTGCGTTTGGTCATGGTCTTTTATCACAACAATAGAAACTCTAAAATGAATGGATAATGAACTTGTGATAGGTAGGTATAATACCCTTCTATTAAGCCATAAAGAAAAATGGAAATTCTCATGAAGCTGGATGCATCTTGGAATTACTATTTTAAATGAGGTATTCTAAACTCCGAGTGATATTACCAGTAACCATTATCAGAAAGGTAAAGAGTGGCTATTCTCTCTCACATCAGGATCTTAGCCATCAAAAGATCAGGAAGCTATGGCTAACTTGAACTTTACGTGCCTTAGAACTCGGGTTCTTTCTTAGATACCAATTCAACTCAACAAAAGTGTACCCAGTTGAGTGGCTTCCTGGAGCTGTTGGGTCATGTCTTTTATGAAGTGGAATAAATACAGTTAATGAGGGAAGGCAGAAGAAAAAGCAAGAGATAAGACAGAAGGCTTCCCAGCCTAGATTACTGCTAGCAGGATATGGAAGTACCGTATTGGTCCTTGAGTGCAGTATATCATAATCCTGTTACCAGTTCATGCTGGACTACTACATAGCTCAGTTGGGAATTGCTTGGCTGTGTGTTCCTAACCTTCCATTCACAGGATGAGATAGACTGGGTGAGAAGTAATGGTAAAAAACCAGTAAGTCCAATGCTCCAAAAAAAAAAAAATCTTCTTAGACTAGCAAAATACCCAATACTTCTGATTCCCACAATGAAGGGAAAGCATGTTGTCTATTGAAAAGGACAGTGATGATGTGATCTGGTTTAGAATGAGAAATTAATCTAGAAGTGGAATAAAAATAGATTGCAGAAGATGAAGACGGTTAGAATTGGGAACAAACAGGAGGTTACTGGAATAGTTTGATTCACCTGCACCAAAGCGATAGAATGGAAATGGGAGAGAGAAATGAAAATAGAGTAGAAAATTGAGTTTAAATTGGTATAGTTAATGAGAGAAGAAAGAAGATAAAGGAAGAAATAAGACACAAGACTTTCCTGACTAGATAACTGCTCATCTGGGTGGCACCATTAATGGGACTGAAGAGCATGGAAGAGTAGTTGGTACAGGGAGAAGACAATGAGTTGGTTTGGGGTATACATGAGTATACTTTTCTGCTAGTGTTATAAACACCACATCACACCACAACCAAAGGCAACTTATGGAAGAGTTTATGTTTGGTTTACTGTTCCATAGAGATAAGATCCCATCATGGTAGTGAGGCATGGCAGCAAGTGGAAGGCATGGCATCAGAAGAAGGAAGCTGAGAGCTCATGTCCTCAGCCACAAGCTCAAAGCAGAGAAAGCAAACTGGAAGTAGGGTGAGGCTTTAAGCTGTCAAATTCTGCAATGCCAAACCCTAAACCTTCCCAGATGGTGCCACCAGTTAGGGACCAAGTATTCAAATACAAGAGCCTATAGCGGACATTCTCATTTAAACCATGGGGTGTAACAGTTTGAGAGTCTCTGAGGACATCCATGGGAAACACTCCACTAGACTCTGAAAATACACCAAAGCCTAAAAACACAGTTCAATAGCACATTCATTAAAATTAAGCTAAATTAAAATTAAATTTAATTAGTGAAATTAAACCCTTCTGTCACTCAGATTGAGGAGGGTTGGGTAGGGCAGAGCTTTACACTGAGCCTTCTAGTTTCAATATTTAAAAAGTGAAGGTGGTGATTATTCCATCATAGGACTCTGGAGTATTAAGACATTCATGAGAATCTCTTGCAGTATCTGACACAAGGCCATCACTCAAATGTCAACTCCCTTGAACCACTGAATAATCTCTTCCTCTTCTCCCTGTGTCATCCTGTCTCCCCCAGTCCACCTCTGCATGACAAACCAAGGGATCTTGTAAAAACAAACAAGAGGTTCCATGGCTCCTCTTTAAAGTTGTCAGTCAGTTGTCCATCACTATAACAAAAATACCTCAGATAAACAAGTTAAAGGAAGAACTATTTGAGTTCATAGTTTCAAAATGTTCAGTCCATGGTAGGCTGTCTTTTAGGCATGTGGTAAGGCAGAAACACGATGGTAGAAAGCAGAGATTCACCTCATGGAAACCAGACAGAGGGTACTCTATCCTTGTCAAAGTCATGCCTGCCCCCAGTGACCTATGAGGGGGGGACCAGCCCTCTTCTTAATAGCTGGCTCACTGATGAATTCATCAATGGTAATCTATTGATGAAGTTAGTGCCTTCATGATCCAATCATTTCTCAATAACGCCACCAGCTGGAGACCAAGTCTTCAACATGGAGTTTTTGAGGACACCCTTGATTAAGACCATAATGTGGTAAGATATCCATCTTAACCACGGTCCATGTGACAGTGTTCTCTTTCCTAGCTGCGGCAATGTCATGCTGGGGGCGTTTATCAGTGCTGACTGTTCTGTGTGGAGCCCTCTTCCCACTCTTTCCAAAAGCTGACTTTTGTCCTTCTGTAACTATCTCACATGATACTAGGTCATAGACGCCCTTGGTGACTCTTTTCCTTCATCTATTGCAAACACCTTCTATCCTGTTATTGATATTTTATCTACAGAACGCTGTTGCTGGAAATATATGGAACACGTATGTATTTCCATGATTTCATTTGTCCCACCTCTGCAGTCCTGTCAGTTCCTTGGCAATGTCCTATTCCCTACAGCTTTATTGTCCGATATATAGTAGGTCTCCATAATAGTTGTTGAAGGGCCAAATGAATATTCATGAACACATGATTTAAATATGCTTAAATATAAAGCGTGCATTTCTTCCCCAGTAAGTTGAAATGATTTGACTCAAAGTGTAATCCCATCACATTGAGTGGCTGTAACCCAGTTGTTGAAATGAGGTAAGTCAATTAACCTCGCTGGCCTCTATTGTTCTTCTCATTACAAAAGAACCAACAGTTGCCACCCTCTTGCAAGATGGATGTACTAAAGAATAAGAGAAATGACCCCTGGCAAGGGTCTGGAATTTTACAAATGAAAGGCACTCTTTTTAGCTATTCCACCCATCATAAAGATGACAGGCACAGGCTAAGGCTGGCACAATGGCATAATCAAAACCCTTGAAGTCACGTCAAACCACTGGACTGTGACAGCAGTCCACCAGAATTTCCACCAAGTACAATGACAATGTAAATCCCAGGATCACAATTCAGGGTGTAAGTTCCTGAAGTAAGATAAAAACAAGGTCACTTCCCAGACAGGCTAGCAATTACAAAGAGAATGCAAACTGCTGTGGAACAGATAATGACCCACCCATGAGTCCCCAATCTTAGGGCTTCCTTCCTCTCTGGCACAAGAAGCCTCCTCCTGGAGGACCCTGTCAGTAACTTCAAGGAGACTTGTTCTTAAAAATAAAAAGCTTTCTGAGGTTGACTCGGACAAACTGAAGAGCACAGCCTGGTATGGTATATCATTTCAAGCCTAGAATACAGAAGCTGGCCTTTTGAGAGCTTGGAGAGCAGCTCAGCCCAGAACAAATATGGTTGTGCACACCTTTGGTGAAGGCGCCATTAAAACACAGTTCTCCAGCAAGCCTACATCTGGCACAGGCAGCCAAGGCTGACAGAACTTTGTCACCTGAGAGTTGTGTAACCTCAGCGAGTTATCAGAGATTCTCAGGAACTTCCATTTCTAATTTGCAAAATGGAGATAATAACGCCTGCCTTCAGAGCAGTTGTTCTCAAGCTTCCTAATGCTGCAGCCTTATAATACAGTTCCTCATGTTGTGATGACCCCAGACCATAACATTATTTTTGTTGTTACTTCTTAACTGTGATTTTGCTATTGTTATGAATCATAATGTAACTATCTGATATAGGACCCCCAGAGGGGTCACAACCCACAGGTTGAGAAGCACTGCCTTAGAGGATAAGAGCTAAGCTGTTCAAGCAATACTAACTGCTAATGTGAGGTGACAGCTCATAATTGAGTGTCAATAGTAATATATGAATCCCAGTTATTGCTTTTTAGTTTATTTAGCAAACATGGAGTGGACTTGAGCTCGGTGCTATCATTGTAGTATATGCTGGAGATGTAGCAACAAGCATGGGAAGCTGATCCCTATTCTCACCACAGATTTGTGCATAGACCATTACAGAGGGTGCTAGGACGGGAGAGTTGAGAGAGAGCACCCGGAAGGCTCCTGGAAGGAAAGAGCATGTGTCAGTCGCTGGTGAAGGCCTTGCGAGGAGAGAAACTGTATATTAAGGACACCACACAAAAGTGGAAGAGGATAGGACAAAAGGAATTCTATACAGAAGAGACAGTATTTGCAGATGCCCATCAAGTACAAAGCAAGAAATTCTCAAGTTGTGAAAACGGAGCCACCAAAGAACACTGTGCTTTTAATTTAGAAGGGTGAAGTTGTCGAATTCATATTTTACAATGATTAATATGGTTATAGCATGAAAATCAGGTTAGGAAAAATACCACTTTGAGTCCATGAATTAAGGATGGACATATTCTAGAGAGATTTGGGAAGAGCAATAACAAGACTTAGCAATTGATATGAGAGAAGAATGAGAAGGGGGGGGTGAACAGCTGGTTAAATGGCAATGTCACCCACTGAGACAGGACACACAAGGAGACAGACTTACAAAGACTCAGTATGTCATGGGTTTGGGGTACCTGGATGGCTCTGGGCTGACTGGTGAAGCACCTAGCAGTAAGGTTAAGGTGGCGAATCAAGCTCTGACTTTTCTTTTATCCATGTTATCGTCAGAGACACCTTCTATTAATATTAAGTGTCCCTGTGATCCAGCCACACAGGACCTGCTCACATCTGGTTCTAGGTCTTCATTCTCACTGTTCCTGTTGGAATCCTCTCAGTTTAGATGGCCAAATTCTGCTATCAGCTTAGACACCACCTCCACAGAAGGGTCCTCCTTTCCTAATACATTCTCTGTATTAGTTACTTTTACTACTGCAATAAAAGACCATGATCAAAAGCAACACAGGAAAGAAAGTTTATTTGGGCTTACCATTCCAAAGAGATAAAAGTCCATTGCATATCTAATCCCAAGCAGTCATCCCTGAAACCATCTACATAGAAATAACATTGTACAGACTGAGCAAGCTGTATTTATTAATAATAATATATATGTATAAATGTGTGTAACAACAATTAAAGAAACAGAGGCCATGAACTTGAGAAAGAACAAGGGTGGTATATAGGAAGGGTTAATTTAATTAAAAATTAAAGGATTATTTCTTTTAAATCCATTTTTTGGAGGCAGTATGGGCAACAGGTAGCAGGCTTTGGAAGATCACATCCTCAACCACAAACATGAAGCAGAGAGAGTGGAAGTGGGGGGAGGCTGTGAAATCTCAGACCCCATTCCCAATGGCATCTTCCTCCAGCAAGGCTACATCACTTCCTCAGACAGTGCCACCAAATGGAGACCAACTTTAAAACCTGAGCTTAGGAGAAACATATCATGTTCAAACCACCATACTCTCCATCCCCAGAGACACAAGAACGTTTCCCAAACTGTCCATTGGTACATTAGTTCATTAGTGCATTTAGAAGCCCAGCGGCTTCTAACCAATACAACTTTTTATCAAAATACAGGAGAAAGCGATAATGCATCACATCAGACAGAGGGAAGACAAGAATTTGTCAAAAAACTTTACATATATGTTTCCTAGATAAGATTATAAAATATATTTCTTACTGTAATAGTTAAAGCAGAAGCTTATATATATAGAACACATAGTCTGTGGGCTCATATCTGCTTTTGACTCAGTAAATATGACATATCTCCTATGCAATTTACTCACAGCTATAGTTCTATGAGGTCAGGGTTATTATACCAATTTTAAGGATAAGAAAGTTATGCTATATATGTTGACTGACCTATCCAGGGAACAAAACTTCTGAGACTGGGTCTAAAGCAAAATCTCGGTCCCGCTGACTATAAACACTATAAGACCACAGCGGGGCTACTCTGGAGCAGGTGGGTGTGGCAAGCCCACACAGTGTGAGAGAGAAATGAGAAGCTCGGCCTTGGAGCATTGACAAGATTCTGGAACACCAAAGGAGCAAGCAGAATAAAATCCCGGGAAGGAGGGAAGCACACAAGCATGGTGAACAATGCAAAACGGTCCCAGCTTCAAGGACGGTGGGAGGGTAACAAGGCACAAGTGCAGAGCAACTCGACTCTTGCTGGCCGTCTCTGGAAGGAAGGAAGGAAGGGAGGGAGGGAGGGAGGGAGGGAGGGAGGGAGGGAGGGAGGGAGGAAGGAAGGAAGGAAGGAAGGAAGGAAGGAAGGAAGGAAGGAAGGAAGATCAAAGGCAGAACTTCTGACCATTTGCCTTTGATATAGGATGCTCTGAACACATCTGTATATTGCCATGAAAGGACAGGTCAGCACAAACAGAAAGAATACGTAGGGGTGGAGTTCTAGCAGATATGGGAGGTGGTGAAATACAGGTAAGAGATGGAGAGACCAGCCTTGGGGTGCCCTCTCTGGTTCATCCAGGAGAAGGGAAAGATAATGGTGACTCACAGCTGTAATTCTAGCCCTGAGGAGCTGAGGCAGGAGGATTGTCATGAGTTTGAGATAAACCTGGGCCACAGAGTAAGACCCTGTCTCAGACACACACACACCAGTAAGACTATTTACATTCAGGATACAGGTGTATGCATAGTCTGAAACCACAGAACCAAAGCTCTCCCATTGCAACAGGAGTAGAAATGCCAAATGCCAACAGAAGGGAACTGCAGTAGGGTGAGGATGAAGGAGGGTGCTGTCTGGGATAGCTGGGTCACTGGGCAGCATGGAGGACTCCATGAAGGCCGGCGTCCATGAACTTCCAGTGAAAGCAGTCAGCAAACTTGCTGGAAATAATTGAAAACTCTCTCAGTCTGCTTTAGCTGTTTAACATGATGGAGGTTTCATAACCAGAGCCTGACCTCATCCTGCCTGTGAATATTTACACATAAAGCATCAAATGCCCAACAAAGAGCCTAAGAAAAATACAATAAACAGTCATTCTGTGGAACTCAACAGAGCCTCATGTACATAATGTCTAAAGCAAAGATGCACCTTTTTACACTCCTTATGAACATTTTTTTTTTTTGCATTCAGTGAAAGTTCCTGGGGTTCTTTGAATGAGAATGCCTCCCCATAGGCTCAGGCATTTGAACACTTGGTCCCCACTTGGTGGTGATGTTTGGGGAGAATTAAGAGGTGTGGCCTTTCTGGAGGAAACACATCACTGGGAGCCTCTCCTTGCTTCCAGTTTACTTTCTCTGGTCCATTTTCACAGCTGAAGATGCGATCTCTTGGTTGCTGCCATGTCTGCTACTCACGGCCATGATTTCCTGTCATGATGGACTGATTCCTCTGGAACCAGAAGCCCAAATAAACACTCTTCTATATGTTGCCTTGGCCATGGTGTTTTATGACATCCAAAAAAAAAGTACAGTTCCCAATTTTGCATTTGCAGGTATATAAGATGACATTAATAGGCACAGTTGTCCCAAGTTCAATAACCAAATGCTTTGAAAAGTCTGTCTAGGGAGCTAGAGAGATGGCTCATCAGTTAAGAATACTTGCAGAGGGCCCAAGTTCAGTTGCCACCACCCGTGTCTGACAGTTCATAATTGCCCATAATTACAACTCCAGGATATCTGACACACTCTTCTGGCCTCCACTGGCTCCCAAGAACATAAGGCATACACTTATTTACACACACACACACACACACACACACACTTTTTAAAAATTGCTCAGTTATTCCACATTGGATTTGTAAGTGCCACCCCCACCCCCCCCCCCATCACTGAATGGTGAAACAACATGAATAAGAAATACTGACATCAATCCCACAACCAACAAGAAGAGCAGTTCTTACAGTTCATGAGATATGCTTGACTATTTCATTTACTCCACTACCTTCACAACACCCTACGGGCCATCCATGAGTCGGTATTCTCTTACTTCAGCATTCTTAGCATCTTTCTGCAGAGCTCTCAGGTGCTGCTATTGCACACAGACTGACAGTGAAGTCTACACTAATGCAGGCCCTCCCTGAAACCCAGCATTGTTGCTTCTGTAAGGCAGGGCCATATGTCCTTCCAGTTTATAATGATACCTGATGGTCTCAGAGCTGTCCAAAACAGAGCCCAACAAATGTAGGAAACTTTCATATACAACAGTATATGAAGGTTTCATATACAACATATGAAGGTATATGGAAGTTTCATATACAACAGTATATAAAACCTCAGGAAGGCTATGTAAATTCTACAAAATTCTAAGCATAAATTCTAGCTAACCAATAGAGCTTAATATTCTCGTGATGGAAAAAGGAAGAAAGAAAGAAAAAGAGAGAGAGAGAAAGAGAGAGAGAAAAAAAAAGAAAAGCACAGAATCTAGGGTCAGAGTGCCCCTGATTGCTAGAGAACAGAAAAAACAGTTCCTGCAGGAGACATATGAACTTTGGAGCCTCCTGGCAAGCCATAATTGTGTGACCCTGGCTTAGTTCCCATGCAAATTAAAAGGATTTGTTTGTTTTAGTGACTTGCAGTCATAGCATCAGAAAAATTAAAACAAAGAAAAATGTCCCTAAATTGTCCTGGATCAAACTCGAGGGGCATTTTCTCTGCTCTCAGTCAAGGAAACAGAAAGCTACAGTGGCCCCTGAGACAAATTTCAGATCAGTCAAAATCTCAGGCCCAAGGCTGGTCTTAGCCCTTTTGGAGACCCTTTGTCTCCAAAGAAATCTGGCACGTGTTGTAGAAGAAAGAATTAATGTGATTCTCAAACAAACTTAACATTGCTATGGGACCACAGTAGCTCAAGCTGCTGAGTGATTTGGAGCACTGGCCCTGCTGTCAGACAAAGTTGACTGCCTGTGAGATGCAGAAGCAATTTCTCAGGTTTTTCTCCCCCAGCGCTTTTGAGTGGCCACACTGGGATGTGGATTTTTACCCTGGCAGCTAGGTTCCCTATCTCCATCACCAGGGAAGCAGTTCCCAGGCCTACAAACATCCAAAGTGCTGACTCATTATCAGGAAGGAAGAAGTTCTGTTTGGTAAGACACAGGAGAGCATACCAGTCAGCATGCGTCTAAACAGCAGCGCTAATCTTTGGGAGAAGGACAAGAATAGAGTGCAGGACCTCCAACTCTAGTTCTTAAGTGAATGACAAGGCTGTGGGCACAGCACTAACTTGAGTACCAAGAACTTTCCATTTCATTATAATTGTAATCATTTTTTCCTATTGTGTGACATAGGACACCATCTCTCTTCATATAAAAATTTAAGCCTGATTTACCTATAGTCAGGTTGTGGTATAATTCATTTTTCTTTTTTTTTTTTTTTTTTTTTGGTTTTTCGAGACAGGGTTTCTCTGTGTAGCCCTGGCTGTCCTGGACTCACTTTGTAGACCAGGCTGGCCTCGAACTCGCAAAGATCCGCCTGCCTCTGCCTCCCAAGTGCTGGGATTAAAGGCGTGCGCCACCACCGCCCGGCTATAATTCATTTTTCTGTACCTAATACTCTATAAGCCATGATGTGGAAAACTCCTAAGACAAGCCTCTTTCAATACCTATAGACAAAAATGAGAATGCACAAAGTGCATAGTTGGCCAGACCGTGGTGGCGCCTGCCTTTAATCCCAGCACTCAGGAAGCAGAGGCAGGTGGATCTCTAAATTTGAGGCCAACCTCTGCTCCCAAGTACTGCCTCCCAAGTACTGGGGACTAAAGACATGTGCACCACCCCTGATTAAAGAGAGTGTTTAGCATTTGGGGAGGCAGCTGTTTTTGTTTTGAGACAGGGTTTCTTTGTGTAGTCCTGGCTGTCCTGGGACTAGCTCTGTACACCAGGCTAGTCTTGAACCTCCAGAGTACTGGGATTAAAGAGGTGTGCCACCATCACCCACCGGGCTGAAAGTATAGCTTTATCTATCACAAAATTATAGCTGTAAACTTCTCTATTCAACTATACCCACAAATGTATACATAGAATCTTGTCTTAATTTGATTGTGTATTTCCTTCCTTTTCTACCATAAAAACTAAAATAAAACTATTCCTGGACGCCTCCCAGAAAGGATGAATTTTTCCCCCTTGCCTGGGCATACAGCCAATAAAGATTAAGCTAGGGTGTAACTGATAAAACAGCAGAGGGAGTGTGGGGGGGGGTGTATTAACCCTTGAATGCCACTCTCGTCCTTGGCAAAGTAAGAATGCTGTACCAAAAGAGCTTCCCAGACCTGAGTGAGGTGGGAATTGAATCTGTGCATCTGAAGTTATTTTTCCATGGTGTGGGAGTCGCTGACTCACACCCGGGCTGGAAGACCTCTGAACTCAGTGATTCCTTAGGTCAGTGCTCACTCTGACAACTGTTGGTCCTTTAAAGGAGGGCCTCTCTAGATACACAGGCGACTTTAAGCACATGCAAAGCTGCAGACATCACCACCCTGGGGTGGGGGGGGAGCATTTTTCTTCCTTTTTGTGTAGCTTCTCCTTCTAGTCCTCCTCTTAAGAATCATATTAATATTCTATCCATGACCTCAATAAAAGAGAGGCCTGCCTGGTCCCTTATTCAAGATGTAAAACACTGTCCCAAGGCTAAAATATATATATATATATATATTAATTTTAAATTTAACCCAAAACGCCAATCCCCTTCAAACCCTGTAGCATCTTTTTCTTCCTTATGCAACCAGATGATCTCATGTGACCAGACTTCGGTTCTGTGGTCATGGTTATCTGTCTGCCTTGTCTCCAGGGAGAAGTCCGTGTTTGGGCGCTTGGTTATTCTTTGTCAATTGACTGGTTGGCTCTGGAAAGGAAGGGTTTTAGTCTTTATCTCTGACTTCTAGATGCCAGTTAGAAGTCACTGTCTAGCCTGAGCACAGAAGGTCGGAGATGAACGAGAGCCTTACAGGAACTGGAACCTGGAGAGTGGTTACCACAGAGAAAGGAGATTGAAACAGAATAGTAAGTTTAAACATATCAAATAACTTCCTCCAAAGCAGATAAATAGAATTTTATTTTATTTTATTTATTTATTTATTTATTTATTTATTTATTTATTTATTTATTTATTTATTTATTTATTTATTTTTTGGTTTTTTGAGACAGGGTTTCTCTGTGTATCCTTGGCTGTCCTGGACTCACTTTGTAGACCAGGCTGGCCTCGAACTCACAAAGATCCGCCTGCCTCTGCCTCCCAAGTGCTGGGATTAAAGGCGTGCGCCACCACCGCCCGGCAAGTAAATAGAATTTTAAAAGCACCATATTTGTAAATATCATATGGCATCTCAGAAAATCGGTGTCCTAGGTCTCATTCGATTGTGTTTTAATTATGTTTTCACAGAAATTAGACCAGGAAAATAAGTCGAATGCCTGTGGTGTTTCATTTGAATAGCAACAACAACAACAATAATAATATAGCTTGTAATTTAGAACATTTGTCAAGAATTTAATAAATACTTCATCAGTGGGTGGAAATCTCCATGAGATAACACTGACATTCCCTTCGGTGACTCACTAAGGCTGGGAAGTCAGGAAGAGATCTGCCGCCCTACCCTTCTCCCACTGCTTTCGCAGGCTCCTCCAGGTTTAGCTTTTTGTCCATCCCAAACATTCAGCCGCAAGGGCGCATGCGCTCTCCCCCATCTTACTGCCCATCACTGAGGTTCCACAGAGGTCTGCCAAGGAACACAGCACAGTTCGCCCTTGGCAACACAGAGAGTGTTAACTCTCAGTCAGGAAGTATTTTCTCCCACTGTCATTAATGTATATTATACATTTAATTAAGAATTCAGCAGCAGCTGAAGATCAAGAGTATGGCTGATTATACATCCTCCCATGAAGAAGGCACTACTGAGCACACACATTGACCTGTCTTCCGGGTACTTCCGGTGCTATCACGTGCTCTGGAGAGCTCAATACTGAGAAGACTGCGGTCTTCAGACCAGCAGGCAAATCTCCCTACTCAGGTACTGAAGTAAACATCAACCATCTTGACCAACTCAAATCTATAAACAAGCTTGGGACCCATTCCCACCGTCAGTTACCACTTCTGAGAGCCATGGTGGCCATACCCAGAGTTGGGAGTCACAAAAGCCAGCACAAATGACACAGCAAGAGAGTCACCCTCGGCCTTTTCTGAGCTCAAATCAACTCTTGCTCCCTTTCTTGAGATCCTCCAAATAAAGCAGCAAAAGCAGCTCAGTCCTTTTCTCTAGCTGCCCAGTGAACTGGCTTCACAGACTGCCGTCATCTCCGCTCCGCTCTACTATCTGTGGAGAGGGCCAGAACTTAGAGAGACGAGCAAATATTGTAATACAAATATATCTGAAATGTTGAAAATAGCTGCTCCATGTTATTTAGACAACTTTGCTTGTCATCCAGGCTCTGTTTCCCCACCCGTTAGGGCACAGCTGGCCCCCAACAGAGACCCTGAGACCGATGGATCCTGAGAGGGGAAGCAGGGACCTGAAAGGCCGAGGGTGAAAAAGACCTCAGCCGTTGGTGAGAACAGTAAGAAAAGACTCTCATGAGACAGGTTTCAGTGAGACAGCTTAATTGGTGTTGGTCTTCCTGCTGGGATGGAAAGGTGTCCTGGGATGGAGAAGCCCAGAATCACACAGCTCTGAAGTGGAACAGTATCCCATTGGAAGAGCATCCTGAGACACAGGGGCCCAGGAACCACACAACTCTTGAGAGGAAGCTACCTCCTCAGAGGTGTTGCAGCTCCCAGAGGATAGTATCCCCAGCTGAGCTGAGGAGCTCTAGAACCTCAGCCCTGCTCCACTTCTCTTCTCTTCATTGCTTCTTGGCTTCTTCTGATGAGAGAGCCACACCAGGCAGCAAATCTCATAAGAGCTTAACTGGGAGTGTCCAGAGTTTAGAGGAACGAATTCGAATCCAGGACTGTCTGCCCCTGCTCCAGGGAGAGGACAACAGGGAGTTGAACAAAGACATATATAGAATTTCTTAGGGGGTGGAGTTTTTCAGTGCAGAGATTTCCAGAGTAAGGATTGGTGATATTTCAAGCCCTGATCTTGGGGAGCTCAGGGATTGGTGGGTTTTCCTATTCAGGGATTGGTGGGTTTTCCTATTTAGGGATTGGTGGGTTTTCCTATTCAGGGATTTGTGGGTTTTCATGCTCAGAAATTGGTGGGGTTTTGTGGGAAGCTCAGGATTTGGTGGGGTTTTTTTTTTTTTTTTTTGGTTTTTCGAGACAGGGTTTCTCTGTGTAACAGCCCTGGCTGTCCTGGACTTGCTTTGTAGACCAGGCTGGCCTCGAACTCACAGAGATCCGCCTGCCTCTGCCTCCCAAGTGCTGAGATTAAAGGCGTGCGCCACAACGCCCGGCTTTGGTGGGGGGTTTTTTACACCCTTTTGCCTGCATCAGGCCCATGGGTTAGGTCAGGAAGACTTTCCTGGCCACCAGCAGCTTTGGCTGAGGCACCATTGATTTTGAGTTCCTCAGGGAGGCTGAAGAGGAGGTGCATCCATGGTAGACAGCTCTTGCAGCAGCAGGCTGAGGTGGGAAAGGAGGTGCCCACCGTGGACATCTGTGGACAGCTGTGGACAGCTGTGGACATCTGTGGACACCTGTGGACAGCTGTGGACATCTGTGGACAGCTGTGGCAGTGTCTCATGATGGCAGTGGTTCAGGTTGTGGCAGGAAGGAGGGTCTGCAGCTTTGACAGCTCTTTTGTCATACCACTTAGGGACTACATTACCCCTTTTTTGATTATTCATAATAAACAATCGTGGATTAGAAAGGGAAGAGCTGGAAAGGGGGTCCTGTATTATCATTAGACTATTTCTTGCTGATCTGGGGCATCAAGATCATCTTGATGGGGCATTCTGATCATCATCACTGTCAGAGTATAATTGGGTGTTCCAGGCCTCTGGCTCTGTAGCTTGGGGCCAATAATCCTGTAATAACTGATTAAAAGTCTGATTAGAAATCTTTTGGATTTGTTGTTGAGGAAATCTAGATAAGGAGTTTATGAGGCAGGGTGTGATTAGTAGGATTCAGAAAAGAAGAAAGGGGTTAAGAAGGATAACATCCAATTCCATACTGTACTGTCAATGATCCACTTGCCAGAGGCATCAAGCAAAGGATATTTAAACTTTTGGGAGTGGGCAGGGGCTTTTGGGGTGAGTGGATGAGTGTACATTATTGGCTGGGGCCAGGGCACTGGGGATGCCTCATTTGCATAAGGATGAATTCCAGGTGCTGCTGGACATTACTTTGTAAAGGGAGAGGAATTTTAACCTGGCAACTTGGCTAGCAGGCTACGTGACCTCCTGGGAGGGTGGAGTGGGCACAGGAAACGCAGGTCCAAGTCCGGGTAGAGTTTAGTCCTTCCTATTCCTGTTGATCTCAAGTCAAGATTTCCAGGGTTTGGACATGCCTCGATCCCACTCTTACTCCAGCCCAGCTTCCCCCAGTCCCAGGACTCCTCTGCCCCACAATTGGTATGAGTTTTTAACTCATAACTAGATCTGAGACAAAACAAGGTAAGCCATCAAGCGAAGCAAAATCTAATCACAGAGAGCTAGAATCCAGGTTAACTGGCCTCTGCATCAGTAGATGTAAATTAATGTCCAGGAGTATTTGAAAATTCCATCACACATCAATATCTACCAAATAATATGCTAATTATTATTTTATTAAAATAAACTTTGCCTCTCACCCTCTAAATATTCATTCTTCATATGGCTACTATTCTCTGTGGTTCTTTGCTTTCTTTCCCTCAAAAAAAAACATCCAATCTGTCCCCAAGTTTCCTCAGCATTGACACAAATGTCACCCACCTCCTGTATCTACAAATTCAATCAAACATTGTTATTTGCATAGAACATATATGAATTTTTTTTCTTGTCATCATTCTCTAAACAATACATAGTATGTGCTGGCATGGTGTTTATATTACACCAGGTATTATATAGGTAGTTAGGTAGTACAAAGATGATCATGTGAGGTGCTGTCAGACATTCGGATCTTGTATAAACTTTATACAAAGGATTTGAGCAACTGTGGACTTTGGTATCCTTGGAGGGTTTTTTAAAAAATATTTATTTAATTCAAGTTACATCTCAATCGCAGCCCCCTCTCTCCTCCTCTTCCGGTCCTACCCTCCCACTCTCTACCCCCCTCTCCCACCTATCCTTCTCCTCCAGTGTGCGGAGCCCCCACATATCAGCCCTCCTCAGTTCATCAGTCCCATGAGGGCTAAGAGCTTCCTGTTGCTCTGGGGCCTGACACGGCAGCTCAGCTAGGGTAAAGTGTCCCACTAACAGGTAATAAAGTCCATGCCTGAGACCACTCCTCCACTTGCTAAGGGATGTGTATGAAGACCAAGTTGTCTATCCTCTATATTTGTAAGGGGGGGGGGAGGTATAGGTCTAGTCTAAGCTTCTTTGCTTGTTTGTTTTGTTTTGGGTTTTTGTTTTTTGTTTTTCGTGTTTCTTTTCCTTAGAGGGTCTGGAAACCACTCTCCCAAGGTCCGACAGTCTGGATACCTATTAATTATCCTACTTGTCCACCTCTTCCCAGTTCCTATTGGCTTGAGCCAAAATCATCTTCCTTCATCTTCCTCTAGACCACTACCATAGTTGCCAAAATTCCCTCTTCTGCTTTCCTTCTTGGCCTCTTCAAAGCCATCCTCAGAGCCACCAAGATGACCCTCGAATAGCTCTACTTCCTCATGACTCAGGGTAGAATGTGGACCTGTACCTGGCCTGTCACAGCCAAGCTTATGCATGGGTCTCCCACTCTGTCCCTTATCATGTCCTCTTCCTCAATACCTTTGGCCACTCTCTCTGACCCCATCGACAGACACGGCTTCCCTGAGCTGTCCCCACCACACAGAGACTTCCTGATGACTGTTGGAAGCCCTGGGTCCTGCCCTCACTCAGTCTTAATTCAGGCTCAGCCCTCACAAAAGATCACTTTCCCCCACTCTTTCTAAAGTAGTCCCAAGTCCTAGGTCCCCTGTCCTTCACCATGACTTTCCCCTATGATAATCTTAAATAAAACTGTGAGAAGTCATAAGTCTGGAGAAGGTCCAGGGCTGAGCAAACAGACCAAACCATTAATTCACACTAACTGTGCTTTGGTTAGTTGAAGGATACCCTGTAGTCAATTAGCTAATATTAGCCAATTAACTAGTTAAGCTGTAATTAGTAGGCTGGATATTCAAGCTGTAACTAATTAAGTTGTTTTCTATGCCTCATTTCCACCTTTCTATAGCTGGAATAAGAATTTATTAAAATTCTGGCTCATGAATTATCATTTATTTTCATTTGTCAAATAAACTCCCCTAAATTTAATTTATCTAAAGACTCTGTCTTCTCATGGTTTCAGTGCAATTAGCAGATTCCTAGCCAGAGCTTCAGTTTCCTGGGAGCATCAGGTAACCAGGGGAAGGTAGTTACTGAGCTCACTGGGCTGTGTCTCTGCTGCAGTGGGGGATTGTGGGTCAGTCTTGCCCAAATTCTGAAAATCCTAAGGATTTTAGTTTTTAATATATGAGTTTGTATGAGTAAATATTTCTATCCAGACTGGATTTTGAACTCATGAGAGAAACAAGATGGGAACCTGAAGGGAAGTCTCAGTGTTCTGAGTTGGCCAGACAAGGAAAGACAGAATGAAGTTCCGTGGGTAGGCAGGGTGAACCATCACTATCACTCGGTCTGGACTGGTGCTCATGCTTAAAGCTGGTTTCTGGGGAAGCCGCTTCTTGCAGGCCACCACCTCTTCGTGCAGGCACACAGCAGAAAGGGTCGGGGAGCTCTGGGGGTTCTCTTCACGAGTACTCAAATTGTACCAGATCATGGCTCCACTCCATCACATCGTTTAAACTTACTAGTTTCGGCCCGCTACTCTTCAGTCTGCAGAAATGAGTATGTAGTCTTTTCTTTCCAAAGTGTAGCTGCGTTTTGAAAATAGAATTATTGCAGAACAAAGGAAGGGATGTGAAAAGGCAGCCAGCAGACAACGGTCAGTGCATTAATCCCAGGTGGGATAAGGAGAATGAACAGGGAGAGGCAATGCTCTACTGTCATCACGAGAGAGAGGGGACTGGGGGCATCAAGATCTAATAGCTCCATATATGGAGAGGAGAACAGACATGTATTCTTTTACAATTGAAAAATAAAGATTATAAGTCTGGGGAAAAAGGTAATAGAGCTAGAAGGCTGACATTTAAGCAAATGTGTTGTGACTATCAAAAGTGGAAATAAAAAAACTCGAATGCATTTTATCATGGGTTAGGCAACTCTAAATCAGACTTCTAAATGTTCCTACTTGTCTTCTTGTATTTCTCTGCTATTTTAGAGCTAGAAATAAGTCCATAAAAATTATATTAAATCATTAATTAAAAAATTGAAATGTTTTCAAAATGAATTTCCTTATGTTCTACACCATTTCCATTTTTGGGCATTCTTTTAAAAAAGACATTTTGTTGCATTTTATTCATTTATTTCGTGTGTGTGTGTGTGTGTGTGTGTGTGTGTGTGTGCCACAGCTCACATGCAGTGGTCAGAGGACAACTTGCAGGAGTCAGTTCTCTCCTTCCACATGGGTCCTGAGGACCTTACTTGGATCATCAGGCTTTGTGACAAGAACCTTTACCCACTGAGGTACGTAGCTCATTTTGTAAATTCTTGTAGAGAAACTAAGCATATCATTTCAACGACCCCATACAAACATAACAATATTGTCATACTGATCAAGAGCATCAATTTCTATTTAATTATAGCTATCTTACATTTCCTGAGTTATGGACTTGTACATGGAAAATGACTAAATAAGGGAGACATGCTGGGAAACAGCATCTGGCTCACCTGGAAACTCTGGTCAGGGGTCTGCTTTGCCCCCAGGACAACTCAGTTTTCCTACCAGCCCATTAGTTTCCTTATCTTCTGTGGACAGTAAAGAATCAGGGATGCTATCCTCAATAGCAATGCATTTGAAAAATCAGGATCAATTTACAGAGCCTACCATGGAAGGCGTTCAGGAAATGTGTGTTAAATAAAACTGATTTGTGAAATGATTGGTTAAAGTCACAGACATGTGACATCTTTTGGAATTACACTTCTGAACTTTAGCAATTCAAGATCTTTTCTGGAGGTATGCCTCTCCTGAAATGTACCTTTTTTTCCATTAGATTCGAGGATTGGAAGGTGGGAAACAAACCCAGATTATTAGAATGGAAGAAAGTGAATCAGCGAACCTCTTCATAGGCACCAGTCCAATTACAGACTTTTAACAGAATCAAACATGTTGAGGGATTGTTATACCATGGAATTTCTTTTACTACTCCACCATTTAACTCCGAATGAAGGAAGCCTCATAGGGGTGGAAGGCCTTTTTCACCACCCCCTAAACTCAGGTGACTTTCGCCCAGTGTGTTTTTAGCCTACGTAGGAGACACTAAAGACAAGGAAGCTGAAAATGTCACTGACCTTTTACCTGTAATGATGCCAGTGATGCTGCCATCTGCCGACAGTGACACAGAGCGAAGCTGACAACTTTTTGCCAGCGAACTGCACAACTTCTCTTTTGTTTGACCTGATAACCTGGGGGGGGGGGGTACAATGGCCTGGAATTACTTTAGACATCATTTGGTTTTGAGACAGGGCACAGCACACTTCACATTTAGAATTTACTCCTTCTGGAAACAGTTGGGGTACCATCTCAGTGTTGTTTCCGCTGACTGACGAACACAGCTGTGAGGTGGGGATCCAGCAGGATTACCTTCAGCCAGAGCAGCTGGACTGTGCCTTGCCCGGGGGCTTTCCTGTACTGTGTGCACCTAGCCAGGAAAGCTTTAGTAAAATCATCAGTGTCTAGTCATGCAAAACAATGTAGTGACGAACATTTTGGTCACTAATGTGAAGCAGTACATTCGAGTTTGAATTTTTGTCGACTCTTGGGATCTAATTCATAGGCAATGTTCTACAGTATTTTCTTCCTCCATAGCTGCAAACCCACAAGAGAAGACAGCTTCCTCTCACTGGATTAGGTAAATCAGAATGAGTGTTTTAGTTCGGACCAGGGTCTTTGAGGGCAACATATGTT
Organism: Lophiomys imhausi; assembly: GCA_907164525.1. Taxonomy (NCBI): domain Eukaryota; kingdom Metazoa; phylum Chordata; class Mammalia; order Rodentia; family Muridae; genus Lophiomys; species Lophiomys imhausi. The sequence continues at coordinate 487,141 of CAJQZJ010033609.1, read as the reverse complement.
TCAAACCATGGTGGAATGGAGGGATGTAAAGAAAACAGGCACATGCTGAATAGGGAACTGGGAGGGGCAGCTGTCCCTCCCAGTGATTAATCCATTCCAGTCTCCGAAAGCAAGAAAGCACATGAGGAAACCATTGTTTGTGAAGGCTCTGCCCCCAACACCCTAAAGCTTCCCACTACGTGCCATCATCCAACACCAACACACTGAGACACCAGGCATTGGCATGAGTTTTGGTGAGGACGAATGGTATTTAAACCAGAGCAAGTGGGAGTCAAGAGGGCCAGTCAGAAGCAGAGGCTGGGAGAATCAGAAGAAAATCGACAGACAGATAGGAAAGAGTAAGAAGTGTAAAAGGTGAAGTAAGACGAGGTGGAGTTTTCACCACTAAAATGCCCGCAGGTGTTTCCAGCTATGCCAGGTGGCGCACACTGGACTGGCCAACAGGGAAGTGGACTCTGAGCACCTGGCACTGTGCTTGGAGCTCACTGAGACACACAATTTGCATTGCTATAAACCCAAATGGGAGGCTAGCTCAGTGGCCCGATATGAAAGTGGACCACAGAGAACCCAGAAACGCAAACTAAAAAGGGGATATAGGAATCTGGAAAAGAGTGTCTGCCAACGCTCGCCACCTCCCTCTCCGCTGTTATCTGGAAGAACGGCGTTCTAATAAGGTGACTGTGAAAACAACTCCCCCATGGCTGAAGCTGGCTTGCCCGGGTCTATCACAGAGTAGTCTTGCTTTGCAAGGGCACGCAGAGAAACTCCGGAAACCCTGAAGCCGAGAAAACCACAACATAGTAGCATTTCCTCTACACCTAGCTATTGCCCTTTGGAGCCCCAGGGATTTTCTGGGACCCGGAAAGAGTGGCACAGATCTTAGAATTCGATTCCGGCATCCTGATGGAACCGACAAATTCCAAGCAGTGCCATGGAGACGGCAGTTGAAGAGTAGGAAGGGCATCAGAAGCTGCAGCTCTGCGCCCGCCCGGCCCAGCATAATGGGGAGTGGCTCCATGGATCACTGGGAGTTTGGGGTGAAATTGGGTATATCTCCTGATGGGTCTAAGCAAGGCAACAGGGACTATCCCCCAACTCAGAAGAAGCAGTGGTTGGGAACATATACCTTCTACTTTGTTTTATTGTTCACTGGAGTTTGTATCATTTTAATCTTGAATTTTTAATTTTTATTGTATATACACATATACATACATATGTGTAAATGTACTGAATTTAAATATTTTAACTCTTTAAAACTCTTTATTAGGTATGCTTTGGTACCTGTAATGTTCAGCTGGTGTGTTGTAACTTGTATCTCATTGAGAAAACCCTTTAAGTCTGTCCTTTTCTTGGATTCTAATAACATAGTATGTAATACAGTATACTCCTCTCCATATTTTACTTTACTGCTTAAATGTTGATTCACATACCTCCACCCCAAACACAATGTGTAAACTGAACTTCCACAGCCAGTACCTAGTGCTCCTGTCCCGAGGCCTTACAGGAGATTCAGTGAAGATCACAAGGATCTTCTCCTGCAGGTAGAGTGCTGTCAAACTCATCACAGTTGTTACTACAGCTGACTTTCTCCCTGAACATGAGCACAAGTGAAGACAGTCTACCAGAAAGACTTTAAAATAAAACAAAATCTGTGTGTGTGTGTGTGCGCGTGCGTGCGTGTGTGTGTGTGTGTGTGTGTGCGCGTGTGCGCGCGCGCATGGGGGGGGATTACAAACTAGAAGTCACACATACTCTGGCAGAGACCTGCGAAAATACAACAAAGACAGAAAACCATGAGACAACGCCCATTTCAACACCCTCAAGCTAACAAATTCTCAATTATCTAAAGACAAACATCCTACAAGCTGAAATGCCAGTCCCGTTTCTAAAATGGGCCAATGACCAAATAAACAAGGAATTTTATTCAGGACCTACAAAATAAAGTTATTAAAACAGTCCAAGACAGCCGGGCGGTGGTGGCGCATGCCTTTAATCCCAGCACTTGGGAGGCAGAGGCAGGCGGATCTTTGTGAGTTCGAGGCCAGCCTGGTCTACAAAGTGAGTCCAGGACAGCCAGGGCTACACAGAGAAACCCTGTCTCAAAAAAACCAAAAAAAAAAAAAAAAAAACAGTCCAAGACTTAAACAAGAAAGTTACCAAAATGGATGAAGGTATTGGGAATTTAAAGGGAAAAGCATCAAAAGTTGGGGGGGGGAGGGGGCTGAGATGCTGGAAAAGAACCAAGCAGGAATAAAAGAATCAATCAATACAATAAAGAACATCAGAAAGCATTATCAAAGACAAGCCCAAACAGAAGAATGAATGTCAGGGACAGGAGGCAAGGTCAAGGCAATAACACACTGAGATGGACATAAAATGAACCTGACCAAACTTCCATGAACTCTGGGATCCTTCCAAACAACCATAGCTAAGAATCTATGAGATAGGAAGATCTGAGGCAAAGTCACATGACTTAAACAACCTATTCAATGAAATGATCACTATGAACTTCCCAAACCTAGAGAGAGATAAAATAGCCAAACCAAGGCAATATTTGCAACTCTGAATAGTCATGGCCAGAGAATGCCCTCTCCATAAAATTCGGCTCAGAGTCTACCCTATAGAAATAATTCAAGAGGAAGATATATATTTATATACATACATACATACATACATACATACATACATATATATATATATATATACACATAAGCAAAAATAAGAAAGGGAGAAGTCAAGTAATCCGTATTTGCAAACGACATGACACTTAAAGAACCCTACAAACTCCAGCCTAGGAAAGAAAAGGTTTGCTTGGCTTACATTTCCAGGTCACAATCCATCACTAAGGAAGTTGGGGCAGAAACCAAGGAGAAATACTGCTGGATGGCTCATTCTCTGGCTCATGCCTAGCTAGTTTTCATGCAAAGCCCAGGAGCACAGCCTAGGGTTGGCACTGCCCACAGTAGGCTGGGCCCTCATGCATCAATTAATTATTAAGATAAGCCCCTGAAGACATGCCCATAGGCCTGTCTGACCTAGGCCATTCCTCAGGTGAGGCTTCTCCTTCCGGATGACTTAAGTTGACAAGTTAAGGCTAACCAGGGCTTATGGCATTAAACAGTTTCTGTACAGCACAGGAAAGTGAACATCCAACTCATACATGTGAGAAAAATTTTTCCCAGTTTCATACCATAGTAAACATCTAGAGCATATAGAGAACTGAAAATATTAGACACCAAAAACCCTGCTACTCAATAAATGGGCCAATGAACTGTAGCCACACTTTTTGCTACTTTATTTGGGTTCCTATATCTACCACCCTTCACCCCAATCCTTTACAATGCCCTAATACTAGGTAGGTGAGAAAGAGAGTTAGAGGGGAGAGGAGGTATAGACTTCTTTAGACTACTGATTAGAGGTATTGAGTTCTTTAGGGCAGGGTTGACCTTCGCATCAGGATATTCAATTCCTTCTTCTCATCTCTTAGCGTACAACCAGCTGACAAACTGCAACCAACAGCATCCAACCAGCAGTCAGGCTATAACAGTAATCCCACCTCCCAGGGCCCTGGCATTTATATAATCCTCTGAAAAGTTCCCAGAATTCCAAACATCACACACTGGAAGAAAGTATCTGCAGTGGGCAGAACTACACCCCTCTTAGAGCACAAGACAAATCCTAGTCAGCAGCTGTGGACAATCTGAAGCAGCACCATATCCCACACCTGGGATTAAACCAGAAACATTCACATAACTGAGTTCTTTAAAGAAGCTATTCTCATTACATTTTACCCTTTTAGTCCACTAAGTGGCTTCTTCTCTATCAGTAAACTGTATACAATGAGAACAATTATGAGAACTAGCAGGTTAGAACTATATTTACAATGGCCAGTCCATTTGCATTTAACAACCTTGGAGAAAGTACTCTATTCTATCTTGGTGAGTCCATCACTTTATCATAATGGAGCCGCAAATATCAAATTAAGTATTCTAGACTCAGAAAGGGAAACACCAATACTTCTCTCTTGTAAGCATGGACTAGCTTTCCATTTTTATATACATATATTTATGTGAGAGTGTGGATTGAGGTCATGAACCTAGAAAGGAGTCCAGGAGAAAGGGGAAAAAAGAGACTTTAATAAAAGAAATGTGGAGGGTAATGGGGAGGGTGGAGGTAAGAATGAGGGTGGAAAGATGGGGGAGGGGTGTCAATCGAAACAAAGTATTCATAAAAATGTCATAAGGAAATCTGCTACTTTGTATGTTAAGAATAAACTAAGGGCTGGCAAGATGGCTGAGTAAAAACAGTTCCTGAGTGAGCCTGGCAACCTAAGTTGAACACAGAACCCAAAGGAGAAGTCCAGAACTGACCCCACAAAGGTGACCTTGACCTCTGCACTGATCCCACAGCACAGGCACACACACTCACGCACACACATTTCAAAAATCAAATCAAGCACATTAATGAAATTAAAACCAAGGTGTGCTGTTTGGCCTCCTAAGGTTCCCGGCACGCAGGTCTGGTGCTGGGAAGGCATTGTAGCAAAGGTAATAGCAGCGGGTCCCAGGTCGCAGGGCAGTTCTAGGGATGTTCTCAGAGGCATAGCACCCTGATCAGTCAGTTTTGTAGTTTTGCGTAGCTTATGGATGATCAGAGATCAAATTAGAGCCTGGTTTTTCAGCCTTTCTAACATTTTTATGAGTGCCTAGCTCCTCATATTAAAACTCTTTTCCTAAAGTATATTATTTCTCCTTCCTTGTGTTGTGTAACTGCCTGTATTTCTGTAGACTCCAAGTTCAGCTGCTAACCCTGCCCCCAAATTCAGCACCTTAAATCCACAGAGGTTGTTTTTCTTCCACGTAGCAGTCCAGAGGTGGGTACAATCACACAGGTGACCTGGCTCTATTATCACCAAAATGACACTTCTCTCTGCAGTCAAAAGCAGCTCCAATGGCTGGCTGTTTCTCAGCCACTTGAGAGGAGAAAGTAGAGAAAATACACAGAGATTTCATTTATTTTCAAACCCCCTATTCACAAAGTACTGGTGAGACCTGGGTGTGGATACAGCTGTTGGCCACAGGAGCATTCAGGTCGTAGGTCCCACTTAGGAGTCTATAGTAAAGTTCCAGTAGGAGCTTGTCATTCTTCCCACAATTCAGAAGGAATGAAGAGAAACTCACAAGGAGGCAAGAGCTCCACTAGCTGTGGTGGAAGTTTTAAACTATATATTGATATCTATTCTCTTTTCTCAAAGGAACTGCTCTCTTTTCCCCTAAAAAAAAAAAGGAAAGAAAAGAAAGAAAGGAGGGAGGGAGGGAGAGAGAGAGAGAAAGAAAGAAGGACAGAAGGAAGGAAAGAAACAAAGAAAGGGGCTGGCAACATGGCTCAGTGGTAAAGAGACTTGCTGCTAAGGCTAAGGACCAGAGATTTATTCTCAGAACCCACATGAGGGAAGGAGAGAACTGATTCCCTCAAAATTTTGTCTCCTTCCATAAATGTGCTATGATACATGCCCCCCCGTACACCACACACACACACACACACACACACACACACACACACACACATGCGCGCGCACACACGCACACATACAGTAATCTCTCTCTCTCTCTCTCTCTCTCTCTCTCTCTCTCACACACACACACACACATTTTCTTTTAAGGCCATTGTGATGAGGAGAATGTGAAGTTCTGACATCCTGTGTCTGTATTTTCCCATAAGAGCCTGAGTTTCCTGAGCCACAGATGAACTCTGCACTGTTCTGCTCCATGGTCCTTTCCTGGTCAAATAATCATGGTTGTTCTTTTCCCCTTTTGGCCTGAAGAAACATTTTTGGCATTCAGACAACAAAACTGGGTAGACACAAAAAGATTTTATAACAAATCCACGTAGCTTCTCACTTGAAGGCAAGGCAATACAGCCAGCCAGAAAGCCTGAGGCCATTCATCCCTGAATTCTCCTATGAGAGCACCCAGTCGAGAGCTTGCTACAAGGTTTTAGAGAAAGCCCCTCATTTTTCTACACCCTTTTGCCCTGATCTCCACCCAAATCCTGCCAGATCTAAATTTTTATATCTGGGTGAATCAGTTTGACACCATGAAATAGATAGGTCTAAGAGTCTGGATGTTTGCCATGAGCCTGGTTTTCTTTCTATAGATATGTATACTAAAAACCAACCCAAATTCAGACAATCAAATTATTGTAGCTTAGTATGTGTCAGGCACACCATCCCTGGTATTCAAATACGGTCCAACCCTGAGACCCTTAAGGGAATCCACACTAATCAGTGTGCAAGTCTTCCAGGTGCAAAACAGGATCTCAAGTGTCACCCTCCCAATGCCAGAACTTCTGTCTCCCCCTGGAGACTGGAAACACACCCAAAAATCAACAAACACACCTAAAATAAACCTCATCCTAAAGCAAAAACGGTCTTCTTTTAGTTTCCTCTAGCTGAGAAATAAAAATAAGAATTAGGAGTTTGTACTTTTTGTATATGTAAAATTTTGTATAATTTGTTAAAATTAGAAAACTTCAACAGTTCACACTATTTGTCTTTGCTAGGGTCACCACCATAGGAACGGGTTTATTATTTGGCTTATACTTCCACATCTTAGTCCTTCACATCTTAGTCCTTCCTTGAAGGAAGTCAGGACAGGAACTCAAGCAGGGCAGGGACCTGGAGGGAGGAGCTGGTGCAGAGGCCGTGGGGGAGTGCTGCTTACTCAGCAGGCTTTCTTATAGACCCCGGGACGCCAACCCAGGGCTGGCCCCACCCACAGAGGGCTGCCCTCCCATCAATCACTAATTAAGAAAATGCCCTGCAGACTTGCCTACAGCCCAATCATATGGAAGCGCTTTCTCCATTGAGGCTCCCTCCTGTTTAATGATTCTAGCTTGTGTCAAGTTGGCACAAAACTAGACAGCACACCACATCTCCAGATCTCAACTTATTTTAACACTTAATATATATGTCTTTACATTTTATCTATAAGATACAGCTTCTTTGGTCCGTAAGAGGTTTATAATGTTTTATAATTATGTACAATCAAAGATCAGAAGTGATTTCCCTGTCTTTTTCAGTTACTCTGTTAAACAGGAAGGATTACAAGCGACTCAACCTGGATCAGACATCCGTTGTCAAGTGTCCTGTATGATATAGAGACTTGCCTCCACCATCTACAAGGAGCAAGGGAAATAACTAGGCTGAAGTATCAGCAAACTTAGAAATACTTTTCATGTTGTCTCCACCGGGCTGATGATTGCTTTAGACCAAGTATCCCACTGTGGCTGGACACTTGATCTGCAGAATTCTTAAAAGAAAGGAGCCAGGCAGCAACAATGTATCATATGCTCCACAAAGATACAAAACGTTCTGGACATGGTCTTACCTCTCAAGGAGTTGTCAGACTAGCGAGGTCACTTAAGTACTTCTAAAAATACTGCACGATAATTTTCCTGGCCTTGTTCTCCTTAGGCACCAGACCAATTAATAGACAAGAAAGAGCCATCATCCAAGTTTCCTTTGAGAAAATTACAGTATTTATTGTGTCTTATGCATAGAGTGTTCGATTCAACTTCTGTTCCAAAATTCAATGCTAAACAACACACCAAGATTTATATTTGTATTATATTGTATTGTATCATAACATTCTGTATAATAGAACCATTTTCTAAATCAGGCATTATGAGTCTTCATTTTTCCCCCAGTAGTTGTAAATTCATAGCTTGTTCCTGTTCTCAAGTATCTCTGCACCCCCCCCCACCACCACCACTCCCCACACCCATCCCAGCATGTTGACCTTACTAAGTGGCAAGAATATCTCTTGGAAGTTGCTTTCTTACGTCTGATAGCACTTTCCAGAATTCCATGTATCGTTTGTTAAACGTGTTTCATATTCTACTATGCTAACAGATAATAGTCACAGATAGAACATTAAACACCACAGACAGAGTCCTGTCCCCACACTAATGACTGCCAAAATAGACTTGGGCAGGAACCCAGGGGTACTGAACGGGAGACCAATGGAGAAGCCTGCTTCGGCCAAAGCAGAGGCTCCTGATAAAGAGGAACCTCGTCCCAGAAGCGGGAACCAAGAGCTTCATTCAGTTCTCAGCACGCACAGCTCCTACTGGGGCCCTGCCTGCTTCTGTACACACCAGAATATAGGGGTTTCCTCATCTGATGTATTCCTTGAATAGTAGCAGCAGACCCAAGCCAAGTGCTGTCTTAAGCTTTGTATGCAGAGCTGAGGTGTTTGTTCTGTTTTTATCTTTTAATTCTTACAAACTCTCTGCCAGGTAGTATGCAGTATCATACCAATTCTGTAAATGAGAAATTTTAAGTATAGAAAAGCTGAATAACTTGTCCAAGGTCACATGGCTGTGATTCTTCTGTTTTCTTTTTTCTTTCTTTCTTTCTTTATCTATCTATCTATCTATCTATCTATCTATCTATCTATCTATCTACCTATCTATTTATTTATTTATTTTGAGCAGCATTTGAATCTAGACAGCCTAACTTAACCTTAGCTCTCTGGCCCTGACCTCTGTACCCCAGCATATTGATGAGCACACCACACACCGTACCCTGCTTCCTTCCAGGAGCCCCCCTTGCTTTGATGTGGAGAGTAAGGGGAAGTGTTTCAATTCTTGCAGTTACTAAACACTGCAGCAGGAAGTTGGCCAAGCACTCCAAAACATGGAGTGCACCCTGGCCTGGTTGCACAGAACGCTAGCACCAGGCAGCCTCAAGAGTGCTACTAAGGCTCTGTGGTGCAAAGAGGTCCATGTCAGAGTTCCTAATCCCAGAGGCAAAGGACCACGGAGGAAAGGTGTTTGAAGAGGGCTGCCTCATCATGGGGAGGAGGTAGGGCCTGATTCAGTGTGTTGAAGGCAAATCTCTCCACCAGGATCCACAGCAACAAAGATCATCCAAGCCCATGCCGCTGTCAAAAGGGGCAAAAGGCAAATCCCTTTAAATCTACCAACCTCAGCTAGCTTTACCTTAGACTGCGGACTTAGGTTTCTCTAGGGCTGCTGTGGGTATGGGTGGATATAGACATTTATTCCATAAAGTGGACAGAATTCCAATGGGTTGAGCAGCAGAGGTTGGTTTCATAGGCAGCAAGCAGTAAAGAAAGCAGAGACAGAAGAAAAGCGGTTAGTCATTTCTGTCCCTTTCCTTGTAATTTACAGACACTGAGGGAGGTTCGTAGAGCCACAGGTAATCGGTTACTATCATGTTATTTCCATTAGCCTTTTTTGTGTCAAGGTGAAGGCAGCGACAGCACCGTTGTCATGCTGAAAGAAAGTGGCCTGTTTGATAAAATGTGGCTGTCATCCCTCTCCTGACTTCTCAATGTGGTCAAATGAGCACTCTGGTTTTGTTTTGAGTCTTAGTTAAGGCTATTTGGGGACCAGCACAGAAACTTAATCTGGGGGGTGGGGGGAAGGTACGGCTTACTATTGTGTTCATGGAGCAATATCTTAGAAAAGTCAACTATAGACCAAGGAGGGGAAGGGCATTTTAGCCCTGAAGTACAAGAAAAATTGCTCCAGGACCGGCACGACAGGTCATCAGGTAAAGAAAGACACTTGCCACCAAGCCTGATGGCCTGAATTCAACCCTTTTCAACCCACATGGTAGAAGGAAAAAGCATTCTCCCAGGTTGTGCTCAAACTTCTGCATACACATGCCTTCCTCATGATCCTACAATAGATGAGTAAATGTCTGTCAGAGAAACGGGGCCAAACGGCTGAAGATTGATGCTGTAAAATGCTGTAATGTATGAAGAGAAAATGGGAACTGTCCAGGCAGCCACTGGTATGTCATTTCTTAGTTTTGGAAGCTGCAGGCCCTGCACTTCCTATATAATCAGATATATTTATCCCTCTCAGGTCTCTGAGGTGGTTGAAGAATAGATAGCTAGAGTCTCATAGTTAAATTTTGAGTTGTTTAGGAATCAAGAGGGTGTTCTGGATCTAAGAAGATATTTTTAAAATTATGAGGCAAGTTAGTATGAAAGCTGAGTTGGATATAGAACTTTAAACTCACGGAGATGGTTAGATAGTAGAATGTTAAAGTCAGGTGCCAAATACATATGGACTGGACATTGGGAATGTATGCTAAGCCGTATAACTCTTATAATTGTGGCCTATTTATTTCTGTTGTTTTGTATTGTATTTATAGTTATAAGAAAAAGAACCATTTTTTGAACTGAAAGGGAGAGCTGTTGGGGGGAAAAAAGAAATACCTTAAACTAAAAAAAAAAAAAAAAAGGAAGGGAAGAGGATGGGAGGTTGAGGGGGAGGAGGGGGGAAGGGTGGGACTGGAAGGGGGAGTAGGGAGGGGATTGTGATTGAGATGTAACTTGAAGAAATAAAAAATAAATTATTAAAAAAAATAAAAACACTATATTGCTTCAAAGAATAGAAAGATAATGAAAACTAGTGCTGTGCTTATGAACATATACTGTAGTTTTATAATTTATTTCCACTCTGAAGGCACGAGAAAAAAAATACCCATATTACTAATTAAATCCTACCTGAAGATCTGGTTCATACCGGTTTCTATTCTTTGTGGGGAACAGACAGAGAACAGGGTATCAGAACTTCTAACGGGGGAGGGGGGATGAGTTATCAAGGTTTGAGGCAACAATTCAAGTGAGAGACTATCAGAAGGAATTGCGCCTGAGCTTAAAAAGTAATGACATATAAAACTAAAGGAAAATGAATCTTGTCCCTCTGGCCAAGGAAGGCAGCAGCATGCACAGAGGAGCCTCCCCACGTCCTGTCTGCTGAAGGGATTAAGTAGATAAAAACACCTTCAAATAACCAAAGACGTGAGAAATTGAAAGCATAGAAGACTAGAATTGTCATCGGATGATATTTTTAGGAGAGCTTATTTTGCAAGCTAGAATTACAGAACTGAAAGATGTAGTTAATTAAAAGTATTTAAGAATGAGTTTCTGGCATGGGTGAGGGTGGCAGAAGAGCCACAACCCGTGACAAAGAACCAGAAGAGACTCCTACTTCCACAAAAACATGGATGCAACTTTAAGTTGACATTTTAAAATAAACTGACTTATGCCTCAATGGTCAGTTCAAGATGTCATCAAAAGGAAGTGAATTATAGGAGACTTAAGAACAAGAATCCACAGGTATTCAAGGGAGAACGTTACCTCACCAGGATAGGTTGCTTTATTCATTATTTTGGCTTTGTATTCTTCATTAAATGTCCTAGCAGTGGGTGGGACTATAAAAGCACACCACCACAGAATCCCCACACTCAGTTCTCATGACCTGTGAGGCAGTACTATCTGGGTCCCACCCCAGCAGAGCCTCATCATTCCTGTAGGCACACAGGAGGCTCAGAAGCTATCATTGGGTGGATGGGAAAACTGAGATTCGGGAAGGTCAAATATATTTATATGAACCACAGGTAAGAGTACAAAGCCTCTGTTTTCCCTCTACCCCACCTTTAGGCCACACGTTTCAAAATATGAGTCCAAAGATATTAAAGGAATGGAATTTCAGCTTTCTCTTCTCACTCTGTCAAACCCATCAGAGGTTGACTCTTAATGACTGTAGCGGTACCCACATCTTCTATTGTGTGAAGCTCACTTCTTGTAGCTCAGTGGGGTCCCACTGTCTACACAGGATCTTCCAGAAGACTACATACACATTGTCTATATTGGTTCTAATCCAATGATTGCCTCACTTTCCAAAGCCTTTCCTCTTTCGGTATGCATCTTTTTATCTGGACATGATCTTCCTCCCCCACTTCTAACTGGAAGAGCCAGCCATGCCTTCTCTCTCATATGCCATCTACCTTACTCTCCACCATCCCACATTGCCAGACATATAAAAGATGCTCACCACAACTGTAAAGAATCAGCCCCTCTCTAGCCTATTCTCTACTTCTATGATAAACATTACCTAATTATGCCCCTATAAAAAGCTTATCGTCTGTAGTGGGAAATGTATCAGTTGCAGTTGACTAAGAGTCAATCTTCTGACTTGGTTTGAGTTAGATTTTATCTTAATTTAATTTGTATTTTATTTCTCTTCCCTTTTCTCGTGTAGTAACAACTAATAGTATAAGCTAGTATTTATAGAATGTTTGTCATGTGCTTGGCATGCTAAACTGTGATATGCATTATTTCATTTCATCTTCATAATCACTCTCCTCAGTGTCTAGCCAAGGAGGTTAAGGCATGGAGAAGCAAGACAACTCTCCCAAGCTCACACAGCTAAGGCTAATGTCAAAAGTTCACTAGAAACTCTGCTTTAAGTATGTCATGTGGTGTAGTTATAGAAATGATTATGCAATGGTTTGTGCTCCCCACCCCGTGATTATTCAAATGGAAGCACTTTGCATAACTTTCTCATTTGAATCTTCTCAAAACATTTTTGAGGTTTATACTATTGTGTTTTGGGCTCTAGCATCTACTAACCTCTCTAATTCTTAGAACATTACTTAAAGTGAGACTCTGACTCAGTTTCCCCATTCCTACAATGAGAATGTGAATAGTCACTGTAAGTATTACTCTAGCTTTTGGGTGTAAAGAGGGTGAATTACCTCACAGTATGTGGTAGGCTCTGTCATTGCAAACTATTATCACTTTTGAGCTACCATCTCTGGCCTTCCTTCCTCATCAAGGTCTTCATTCTAAGCTGCCGACAGACACTCACCCACTAGTTACTACACAGAGACGTCATAACTTCTTTCTAATGTTCAGGGTATGTTTTAAAATAATTGTTTTTGCCAAATAATGGAGAAATACACTGGAATGAAAAACTCAAACATGCATAAAACCTAATGGCACCTCGCACCGTTATTGGCCTGTGTCTTAAGGTGGGCAAACATTTGGCCAGGTAGTGTATAAAGAAGCACATGCAGAAAAACGAAAGAATACAGTCAGGAAAGAAAGTGGATAGATGTCTGAGAAGCAAGGGGACGAAGCTTAAATTGACCTGCAGGAGACAGGGAAGGGGGCAGCAGATGAAAATCACTTTCTGTTTTCCAAGTGTCAGGTTTGAACACTTCACCTCTTTCATGGTAAACCTTGTCTATTTAAGCAAAATTAGTATTTCCAAAAAAAGATACATGCTATGAAATCACTTAAGAAGCAAGTAGGGCCTACCACCAAGGTGCAAGGATCTCACAAAATGTAAGGAAGGAAGTTTAGGGCCAGGTTTGTATTTCATCCTTTGTTTCCCACGCTTTTCAAAGTGTCCTAACTCCTCTAACATTTGGAAGGAAGTGCAGCAATTGTGAAAATAGATGCTCCAAATATGTAACCTAAATATTTACATTCTGTTTTTTTTAGTTAAACAATTGGCTTTGTTCTTTAACATTTAGGTCAAAATACTTAAACTTTTAAAACATCAATAACAGGAGGATATGGGTGAGGTTTTTCCCCCACTCCATAGTCTAAACTTGCAAGTTTTAGCAAAAGCTTCACAAGAAAAGAATCTTTGGGAGCTTTAAACCATAATGCCCACACACCCTGAGAACAAGGGGGGAAAGGGAGACCACCGCTGGCTTCGCATTCTTTCAACACAAAAGCACCTCATTTCCACTTCCCTCAGTTAATCCTGGCAGGCACCTACAGCCCTGACATCATGAACAGAGCATTCCCAACCCTCTCACTATGAAGCCTTGACCTCAGGGGAGTCCAGAAGCTTTGTAGGAATCAGCATCCTCACTGCAGAGCATTCCTGTGTATTTGCAGTCACCTACGCATTGTCCCTCAGGTGGCAAAAGTTAGACCCGACTATTGGGAGATGACCCAACCAGCACAAAGGATGTCACACCTTGAAACTATTAACTTGGGACACCTGGCTTAGAGCATGTGTCTTCCCTTGATGTAGGAGATAGTTTCTGTGAGGTTATCTTTTTTCCTCTCCATAAACTGAAGCGGTGACCTTGGATAGCAGAGCTAAGTAGAGAAAGGACTGACTACCTGGAAAAATCCCAAGAGGACAGTTTTGAGATTGGGTCAACCTGACCTGAGATTTGTGAATAAAGGACACAACACTGAAAGAACAGTCTGGATTTGTGACACTTGATGAGAAACACGCCCATGACTGCTAACAAGTCAACAGCATGAAACTGTATGAAGACAAGTGAGAAACACAAGTGCTTTCTCATAAACCTCTTTCTTTTCTGGCTCTGTTACACATGCCTGCTCTGGCCCACAGCTGTGTGTGTGTGAACCTTGGAGCAAGCCTTCGAGCTGAGCTCTCCCCGCTGAGTTTCCAGAACCATTCTTGTCCACACAGGAAGCCAGCATGGGACAGGCAGGTAGTTGTGTATGTGACCAGCAATACTGAACTGGTCACCTTTCTAACTCTAACTGGAATTAAACATTCAGTAAAGAGGCCACTTAAAGGCCTTTTGCTACAGAATCCACAAGGAGCCACTTGGATTCCCACAGTCTCCTCTCTGGAACCTGACTTAAGCTTGCAGAACTGAGTCACTCACTGGCTTTCCACTGTGTGTCACATTACAGGTATCAAGTTCCACCTGTTCCAATACTTGGTTGATGACAACAGTTTAACCTTGACAGCTGAGTAAGTGACAGGCGCAGCTGACAGACCGCCTTCCAAACCAATTATAGGAGAGACAAGAAAACTAATATCCTACAAAAAGGGGTTATGAAGGCTATGAGGCCAAGCGGGTATTCCAGCGGGTACCTTTCTCCAAAGTTGTTTCTTGGGGTTGCCCAGGGTGGGGTTGATGTAGCAGTTTAAGGAGTAACAGTAGAGGGCATAAGTTTACATTGTCACAGAAAAAATGCAGGCCTGGAACACTGAGGATAGTCTGTCAAAGGCGGAGCAAGAAGAGACCACATAGATCTCTAAAGTAGTCACAGGGAGTACTAATCACCACAGTCCTTTAGGAAACTCAAGTTCTCTGTGGGAAAGGCTTTGTCTGCCATTGAGAGAAGGAAAGACACAACTCAGCCATCTCAGAATGTACCTTCCCGCTACGTCCGCACATCCCTGCCCTCTCCAGCCCACACTGTTGTCCATTTTGTGAATTCACTGCCTTACTCCTTCCAGGAGCCAGTATCCCTGGGTATAACTCTTCACCTTACCCCTCTTCTCAAAAGTCTGTCCTTTTCTGTGCTTTCTCTTCAGTGAGCAAGAGGGGAGCGCTGATCCATTGATAACTGTTAGGCCAGCACTCCTCTGCCATAGCCTTACAAGTCTAAGAAGCAAAGAACTGTGTCAAGATTGATAAGTAAACAGTTACTTAAAGATCCTAGGACCTGGCTTCCAGCTCCCCATTGCCGCTTGCCGTATGTGTGGTCTTGTGGTGGTATCTCCAGGGCTTTCTCCCCCATCAGCCTGCTCAAGTCTCCTGCCTGACATGTGTGTTCTAAACAATAAATGTAGCCTTTGGCACATAGTGTGTTTTCTCCTGTACCTGGAGCATCAATAATCACAGTTCCATTAATCACACGATTTCAAGATTTAAGGTCATTTCTTAAAGGCATTTCTGTTTCTAGACTGTGTGTATTCTGGTCACTATAGCCCCAGAAGAAAGCATGAGTTGGTCAGGGTCAGCAGGTTTGATTCTCAGCTTGCTTAAAGTCATCTCTTAAGTGTCTTCATGATGTTAATTCTCTCTCTGAAATATAGTTTCTCACTTTATAAGAGAGAACAATTCTTCAAGTTGAGACTGTTTCAGTTTAGGAGTTGTCAGTGAAATCAGTTGGAGGGTAGACTTGGGGTAATTAAGTTGTGCTTCAGTGATCTGATTTTATTGACACCTTTCTCTGATGTTGACATGTTATTAAAACCTCTCTGGGTAGCCATAGCTTTTCCTGAGGTGAGGAAAGTGTTCACTGAATTTCCACCAGATGATGATGACATTCAGTCTTGTCATGGTCACCAATCCTTTTTATATCGTTACTGAAGTTTTGTCTTCTACAAGACTTTTTGATCCTGACATACAGTAAGCAAGACAAGATGAAGATCCTTTGCACCGCGGAGAAAAAGCACAGGGATAAGAGGAGGATTTATGTGAACCACAAAGATAGGTTTGTGAGATAAAAAGACAGAGAAGTCCTTCTGGATGACTCACGCACTCCAGGAGCTCTAGTGGCTTTTCTCCTTGCCTCACAAGAAACCAGCTTTGGAGAAATTACACTCTTCCTTGGCCCCTTCAGAATTTAAGCAACAGCCCAAGACCAAGTGGTTAGAAAGAGAAAGAACCAGAACCTAGTGCCTCTCTCTTCCTCCATGGAGCCCTTTGCCAGGTATGGTTCCACACTCCATGGAGCAACTGGGCTGTGTAGCTCAGTCATTCATCAAAAATGTGCTGAGAACCTACCTCACTAAGCCCCAGGGGCAAGCAAATTCTCATTGCCAAAGAATGTGAAGATCCTCCCTCCCTCCCAAAAAGGAAAAAAAAAAAGATTAAACCGTCAGTTATGAACAGGTAAATAGGTGAGTGCACGCCTTAGCAAAGATTGGACAAATCCATACGCACATCCTGTCTCAACTCAGCACCAGCTGTGTGACCTTAGGTTTCCGTGTTCTGTGTACAAACCCATGAAAAACCCCTCAGAGTGTGTGTGAGTCTGTCATGATTAAATGAGATAGCAGGTTCTTTGTTCTTGTACTTTGGCTGTTGGTGTTTGCTTGTGTTTATTTTAATCGTATGTCCGGACATAGTAAGGAGCTCAGTCGATGAGGCTCAGGGTGGGACTCTACCTCTACCTGGGGCTGACAGTGAGATACTATGAACCATTTTCCTTCCTCCTCCCATCAGACACTTTACAACACCCATCCTCTTGCCATCTGTTTCAAATGAGTGGCCAAACTATTGATGGGCTGCAAGGCGCTCTGGAGTTCCACCCATAAGAGACTCTCTTAACTCCCGACCCTCCCCCACCTCCTCTCCTCTCTCTCATTTCTCAGGCTGGCTTCCCTAGTAAACCACCACTTTTGAATTCCTTACAACCAATGAGTCATGCACCAGTCCAAACTTGTGCACATTCCTGTCCCATATAGAACCTTTGCCTAATAAGTTTTTAGTTAATAATAAGACATCAGGCCAAGATTAGGACTAAACTTAAACACGCAAGAACACACACAGTTGTACATAGAGAGCTTCCCAAGAAACACCCTTTACCCATGATCTCTATACCAACTTTCACACACAACAGTGTAACATGTGGGAGGAACCTGGGTCCCTATCCAGAGTCCTATTGGAAGAAATAGGATACATACTGGTAAACACTGAGTGACAGTCAAGAAAACAAAGGCAAAGGAAGTTAAGAAAAGTCAGACACATCAGTGTTGGGGAGGGAAGACACCCACAGGACAGGACTCTGGGAGGAGAGCACATACTTGCAAACCTCCAAGGGAAGGAGTTTGAAGGGCAGTGGGGTGGCAAGCTATGATAAGATTTCAGAGTGGACAGTGACAGCAAGTAGAGACCCCAGAGATAAGAGACAAAGTGATCTGCTTGGAACAGAGGGAAGGAATCCTAAACCCTTTCAGAACACCCTGCTACCCACCCAGGCAAAGATGCTGGGAACTAGACAAATCAGAGTAGGAAGAGACATGTTCACCCAGCTTACTCACATTCATCTCAAGTGGGAACGGGAATGCCCGAGCACAAAGCTGACCGAGTCAAAGGCCAGAAATGAGCTGTTGACCTCACATACAACACACAGAGGACTAGGGGTAAGGATGGTCTCTTTTTCACTATCAGGTACTTCCAGACTTAAGAGCTTCTGGAGAATTACAGAACTACCTGGATTTTAAAATTTTAAATTAACTTTTTCTAAATATTTTTATGATCATGCCTTGTCAAATATTATTTTTGGTCCTTAGTGACTAGAAAGTATATATTTTTGCCTTTTGTGTGATGGTGTGTAATGCTAGTGTTCATGTTGACAGCAGGTATTTTCACTTGCTGACTAAACTGACCATGTTTCTGACTCAGATCTTAAGACTCACATACATATTGCTTTCCAGAACCCGTGATTCACTCCTCTACAAGGGCCTGCTGGCCCTCAGGTGACCATTTCTACAGTAAATTATGATGCCATCCAGACAGTTTGTTCAATATGATGGGCACTATGCTGGAGTCATACTAGCCATTCCCAGCCTGTAGTAAACACAAGTCAGTAGCATTGAGAAAGCACTGCCTTGCGGAAAAGAAGCCATTTCCTCAAGGCGCCCAGTAAGTCCCGAGAGGGTACTACAGCCTGGCTTGGTTGTACAGTCGTGCTCAACCAGCCAGAATTGAGCTGCGGACAAGGTATCGAATGCTAACCTAGCATATACAAGGCCATGGGTTCAGGCACAACACACACACACAAACACACACTCAAACACACACACAAACACACACTCAAACACACACACAAACACACATTCAAACATACACTCAAACACATACTCACACACACTCAAACATATACACGCAAACACAAACACACACACTCAAACATATACACACAAATGCACAAGCGCACACACACACCAGACACAATCTTGCTTAAGAATCAGCCAGAACTGCATGAGATCAGAGGTGGGAGGGAAGGAAGGCATGAGAGAGAGAGAGAGAGAGAGAGAGAGAGAGAGAGAACAGATTTCTACACATAACCCTCAACAGTCACCCCACAAGGTCAGAACCAGACTCTTAAGCCAGCTAAACAGTTAAAGCATTTTTCTCCATTCCCCAAGAATCGGGGCTCAATGAAGGTCAGATGTCTTCAGGTTCCCAGACACCCTCCCTGCAACCCTACCCCTGAGTACTAAAAGATTTAAACAATTGAAGCCTGAGGTCACTGATAGCTGGGCTCATCCCACAGGGTGCAAATCGCTGTGTTCAGGGACACCTGCCACTCAGAAAGAGGGACATGGCACAGGCGCCTCCCTGATCTCCCTCCAGCCCTGGCTAGCCTCCATGGGAACTGCTGTGGCTAAGGAACAATCAGCCAACTTCAACACTAGCCCAACTCCCACAGCACACTGGCTCCGTGTTCCTCAGGATGGGACCTGGCTGGGCTGCAGGAATAACACAGCAGCACCAGGAAAGCCAGTGTGTTCACAGTGTTGATTCTGGAAAGATGGGCAAGTCTGCACTGGGGAACATGAGGCCACAGGAGGCTGAAAGAAAGCTTTGTTGAAACAAAGCTGCCTCTCTGCTCTCCCCACACTACTAGCATGAAGCCATTTGCTCCTTCACACCTCCATCTTACTTGAACTCCTGAAATCTTACAACTACAGCCCTGAGAGACCTTTGAGATAAAAACACCATGGAAATGTATTGACTCGGTCTCTCGTGAACAAGAAATGACCAAAATAAGACCATAGACAGAAAGGGGCTTGTGGGGTCTGAGGCCATGAAGAAATGGGACCATGTGAGTTATGAAGATGAAAGGCTACTAAAGGGCTGAGGCACAATCCAGACAAAAACAGAACAATGCTGGCTGTGACAGAAACTCACAGCTACAAGAGTCCAACACTTGAGAGGTAGATGCTAGAGGACTGCCAGTTTGAGGCTGGCCTAGGCTATATATCTGGATGAAAGCAAAGAAAATCTCAGACTCGATAAAATGAAATCTAAGGGGGACTGAGGCTTTTACTTTGCTTTTCTTAAATGATACAGGTCAGCCACATCTCTCAGCCTAGAAAAGATTTGTCAAACCTCAGGGCTAGACCAAGTTCCAGCGTCATTCTCCAGTCCCTTTACCTGATAACATTCTCTTTTCTTTCCTCCTCCTTCCTTCTTTTCAAGATGGGGTTTCTCCATGTAGCCCTGGCTGTCCTGGAACTCGAGTTGTAGACCAGGCTGGCCTTGAACTCACAAATCCACCCTCCTCTGCCTCCAGAGTGCTGGGATTAAAGGCGTGCGCCATCATGCAGATGGATGGATGGATGGATGGATGAAACATTCAGGGGTTTCTGTTGTTCTTGTCTGTTTCAAAGCCATAGGAGCTGAACCACTACTCAGACTGACTCCCCGTGAGGACAGACTCTCTCCAGCACCCTTTGAACACATGCCCACTGGCTTCATAGCACTATGCTTTTCACAGTGATGCATCCTGGCTGTCCTGATTGAACACAATCTTCCCCTCCTTCTCTATTCACAGGGCCTTTTTGATCCCTGGTCCTCTCTCTGCTCTGTTGGGAGATGTGACCCTCTACCACTCTCCCCATTTCTAGGCCTTTTCCCTGAAGGTCACCTCTACACTGGTGCCCAAGTAGCTAACTACATCCTGAAACTATTTATGGTTTCTGTTAGTCAGAGTTCTGTCACCCTGACAAAGTACCTCAGAGAAACAACTAGTAAGAAGAAAAGTGCTCACAGTTTTGGAGCTTCGGTTACACATTCATTGAACCTGTTGGTGAGCGTGTGAAGTCAATTCAGCCTGCTTACCTGGTGGCAGAAAGGAAGCAAAGGAGAGTCAGGAAAGAGCCTGGGTCCTGTAGCTGGCCATTGCTACCTTGTGGGTTCTTCTCTTTCCCACCCTTTATCCACCACCCCAATTTCACCTCTTAACACTAGACAGGAGAAAAGCAAGGATAGAGGGGAAAGACGGAGATAGAGATCTGTAACAGAAGTTTTTTATTTAAAACATTTATATTTATTAATACTTATCAAACATCCATAGAACACCTCTATCCTATAACCTAATACCTAAAACCTAAAGCCTAGTACTTATCTAAGAACACCTAACTAACCCTATTTTAACTTTCTTAAAAGGATATTAATATTCTTAGCGTAGGTCCATGCAGGATAACTTGCTTTTTGATACTCTGCGTACTAGACACAGCTCCAGACATTTCGGTGAAGAGGGAATCTCAATTGAGAAATTGTTTCCATCAGATTGGCATATAGGCAAGTTTGTGGAACATTTCCTTGATGAACAATTGCTGTGCGAGGGCCCATATCACTGTGGACAGTGCCACCCAGGATCCTGAGTTCTATAAGACTGAGTGACAAAGTATGAAAAGCAAGCCAGCAAGCAGTGTAGCTCCATGGTCTCTGCTTTGGCTCCTGCTTCCCAGGTCCTGCCCTGTCTCCTGGAGCAGAGTTAATCAGCCCTTTCCTCCCAAGTTGCTTTCAGTCATCACTTTCTCACAGCAATAGGAACCAAACTAAGACCTCAGCCTTTCTCCTTAGGATGAGTTCTCAGCTACCACTTGCGCTCAGCATGGTGTAGCCGCAAATGGCTATGTTCACCACCATCCACTGGAAATGTCTTTCAAACTTCTCTGATTCAGGGTTAAAGTAGTGTTTATTTATGACTATTTAGAAGGCAGCCTGATGCTGAGTTAATTTAGCTAAATAGCAGTATTCAGTTCAACCCTAGGGCTCATGACCTTTCCCCACCAGGGCTTGTTTTCTTTTTTCTTTTTAAACCAGTTTCAAGTACCAGGAATGCATTCCCTCCTGTTGGTTGGGCCCCAAATCCAAACAGAGAGCAGTTGATCGCCCTGTTACCCTAGTGCCACGACTGCACATCTTGCTAGTCAAGTTGGTCTCATAGATCATAGGATTAATAGCTGGGTGTGACCACTGCTGTGTCCCCTGACCCCAGTAGACTATGAGAGCTGCCAGTAAGGAGGAAGCTTCAATCTCAGTTCCAGCTTGGGAAACAAAGACTTTTAATATTTTCTTATCATCATTCCTCAGCATGAACGTATCAAATTAGTATTTCTTTGGATTGGATTGTATTAGAATGTTTGATTTGAGAAGTTGTTGTTTGGGTTGGTGACTTAAACTTCATTTTACAAAAACATTAAGTGAATTTTGGCTTGGAATTATGGTAGAACTTCCAATGGCCTCAAATATACTTGTCTATTTTGTACTGTGTATTTACTCAGAGTGGCATTCTCTGCCTTTGACAGTTAGCAAGTCAGCATATCAATTGACTCTGAAAACACTGATGATGTTCTACAAAGCATCGTTCGATTCCTTATGTAAGAACAAATATTTCCATCGTATTAGCATGCAAATTTGCTTTCATCCTTAATACATTATAAAATTTCAGGTAAACAAAATAAATGTTTTCAAATAAATTGCTTTACGATTAAATGTTTGATTGATATACCAATTTTATATACCTACCTACCCGAGGTCACTTTAAAATATCTCAAGAAAAGGTACTGCAAATGGAAAAACATTTAACAAGCTCTGAATGATCCACAGTGGGTCAGTTAGATTTCCACATATCCCAGTCTTCAATACAACTAAAATACAAGTCATGAGAAAGGTGCTTATCTGAAGTCATATGGACTACATGCTGGCATGACACCTACCCTGTCTGTCCTCTACACATGTATCCAAACTTCCCTGAAGACAGAGTGAGGGTTCCACCAGAAGGCATGTAGTGGCATGTCTTCCCTTTCAGTAGATCAGAGTGAACAGCATTCTACATTCTAGGCAGTGGTTCTCAATCTGTGAGTTGTGACCCCTGAGATCCATTGACTCTTTCACAGAGGCTGCCTATCAGATATCCTTCACATCATATATTTAATTATGATTCATGGCAGTACTGAAATTACAATTACGAAGCAGCAACGATAATAGTTTTATGGTTGGGGTCACCACAACATGAGGACTGTATTAAAGGGTTGCAACATTAGGAAAGTTGAGAACCATTGTGCTAAAGGGTTCCATCAATGGCTAATTTCATACAATTAAGTGCCTCAGAATGTAGATTCTTCATAATTCTTCTGTGGTAGATGCAAAAGTTTATACCTCATACTAATGAACTAGCTATTTGAGGTTAAAATACTTGAAAGAATTGTCAAACTAAGCGGTGATTTTCGCCTTCTTTCTCTTATGAAGACAGTTTGATGAAGTCTTGTGAATGAGGAGTAACTGCCAGAGTTAGGCCAATATCTTCATACAAATAACTGGGCTGAATGTGTCTCCGTTAGGTAAAGATGGCATTTTAATAGAGAATAAGAAAGCAACTAGCTCTCTAACAAAAATCTGTAATTTTGAAAACAGGTCCAATTAGTAGCCTCTGAGATAGTCTCACATGATCAGATCCCATCTCCCTGGTTACCACATACTATAGGTAATACCTTCACCTTAAATGTGAGCTGCAGGTAGCAGTTCTAAAAACACGGAGTAAGAACCAGTGACTTCCATCTTATTCACCCTCTCTCTTTTGGTAGAAAAGCCCAGTAGCCAATGGGTCCATGAAAATCTGAGGCCTAACAGCAGGCATGTGAGTGAACTTGGAAGTAGGTCCTCACTCTCATGGCGTTGAGCTGACTAGAAATCTGGCATCACCCCCAACTGCAACTTTAAGAGAGATTTTGAGCCAAAAGAGCACAGCTGTGCCTCTCATGGAATCCTGGCCCACAGGAACTATAGATAATAAACACCTGCATCTGGTGTTTTGAGACACTGGAGTGAGATGGTTTGTTACTCAGCAAGAGCTAGCTCACACCACAGAGAAATGTTTCCCTGTTGTTGGGTTGATTCTGGAGAATAATGAGAATATGTTTCTCATTTTTTAATTTTCTATCTGCACACTTAAGAAAAAACTAGTAACAGAATTTCCTAATCTGGTTAAATATTCCAAATGAAAGAACTCATGGACTTGAATCAATAGCTAAAAATATAAAAGAAATACCCTCCAAAAGGTTTCCAAGGATGAGCAAAAAAAAAAAAAAAAAAAAAAAAAGTGGGAAGTTTTAAACTAAGAAAAACCTAAGGAAAGAACTTCACATTTTAAAAGAAAAATACTCCCAAGAGATTCATCTACAAAACAACTCTGCACCTAAGGCCCACGGAACACTGTGGAAGAGTGGGTGGAAATACTTTGAGAGCCAGAATATCAGGGAGTTTGCCTTGAGATTGTGTCTCCTAGGAAAGTCAGGAGCTGCACCCATGAAGTCTCACCAACATGAGCTGAACACAGACAACAGCAGTACATATACCAAAGTGGACACGAGGCCTCTCCCCTACACAAAGAACTACAGACAATCAAGGAATGATGGATGAGAGAGGGAGAAATAGAGTTTCCTAGGGAAGCACACAACAATTGGACATTCAATACTAAACGGTCAGCTCAGAAAACATACATATGGGTAACAGTATGCAAATAGAGCAGTTTGTATTTAGGAACACATATACACATACACACACACACACACACACACACACACACACACATACATACATACATACACAGATGTAACAACAGTAATGGAAAAAGAGGCCATGAATTTGAAAGAGAGAAGGTGGGTTTAGAGGAAGAAAAGAGAAGGGAGAAATGATGTAATTACAGTATGTTTTCAAAAATAAAAGAATTCTAAAATAAAAGAAAAAATAGTGTCTTGACTTTGTTATTCCTGCCAACAGCACTACAACTGAAACTGTATTTGCTTGTGAGGCATTTTATTTGATTAAAACTAGAAATCAGAATAAACTGAATTTAGAGCTAGTCTTTGAAAATATTCTATCATACTAGATGGTAGTGATGCAGACCTTTAATCGCAGCACTCAGGAGGCAGAGGCAGGTGGATCTCTGAGTTCAAGGCCAGCCTGGTCTACAGAGCAAGTTCCAGGACAACCAGGGCTACACAGAAAAACCCTATCTCAAAAAAATTAAGAAGGAAGGAAGAAATAAAGGAAGAAATGAAGGAAGGAAGGAAGGAGGGAGGGAGAGAAGGAAGGAAGGAAGGAAGGAGAGAGGAAGAAAGGAAGGAAGGAAAGAGAGAGGGAGGGAGGGAGGGAAGGAGGGAGAGAAGGAAGGAAGGAAGGAAGAAAAATATCCTATCACAAAGTATTAAATAAAGGTTTTCACAAATGTGAAACAGAACTGGGGAGACAGAGCTCAATCTGTAAAGTGTCTACCTTGCATTACAAGGATCTGCATTTGGTCCCCAGAGCCCACATTAAAAAAATGGAGTGTGGTGGTTGTGTTTGCAATCTAACGCCAGGGAGACATAGACAAGAGGATCCCTGGGGCGCCCTGGACAGCAGGCATAGCCAACTTAAGGAGCTGCAGAACAATGAGAGACCCTGTCTCAAGATAAAAAGGCAGATAACAACTGAGGAATATTGCCTGAGGTGATTCTCTGGCCTCCATATACCTACGTGTACATCTGCCCTTGCACACACACATGCACAAGAAAATGTGTAACAGCATTTTCAAACACATTGCTCAATCTGTTTTTAATTTTTAAAAAAATTATGGTGGCAAAAATAAAAATGTTTATTTAAATAGTATCTATCTTTGTACATTTAAATTTTCATCAGGGATATAATAAAATAATCCGATAATACAAGGGCACTCCTCGGGTTTTGTTAACTTGACACAAACTTAGATGTATCTGTGAAGAAGGAATCTTAACTGAGAAAACATTTCTATGAGACTGGCATGTAGGCAAGTCTGTGGGATATTGTCTTGATTAATGATTGGTGTAGGAAAACCCAGTCCACTGTGGGTGGTTCCACCCTTCGGCAGGTGATCCTGGGTTGTATAAGAAAGTAAGCTGATCAATCTATGTGGAACAAGTCAGTAAGCAGCATTCATCCATGGTCCCTGCTTCAATTCCTGCCTCCATGTTCCTGCCCTGACTTCCTTCCATGATGGACTGTGACACCAAACAAACCCTTCCTCACCAAATTGCTTTTGATTGTACTGTTTGTTTACATCAATAGAAACCTGTATCTAAATAAACACCCACCTAATTGGTTAAGAAACTTCAAGGAGGATGTGCTCAAGTTACTTTTCCTGTTTGGCATATGCAAACTGGGAGAGTTTAGGCATTCCTGGCCTCAAAGGGAAGTCTCAGTACCTTCCCTTGTTGACATAGCCCTCCTGCCTGAATCCTGTTATCTAATGCCTTTATCTGCCTGAAGTTCTCTGGACTCTTTGAGTGAGTGGCCTTAGCAGTTTCCCAAAATCCTTTCTCATTCTTACCCTATGCCCCCGTGTTCATTGAAGAATTGCTGCTTATTTTCCAACGCTCAGTGTCCCTGTCAACCATTCAAAACACTTTCCTCTCTTCTTCTGGATACTTTCAAACACTCTTGGAAATATTTCACATCAGGACTTGTTTCTTTTCTAGTCTTTACCAGTCTTGGGGATTTCTAGGGAAGAAAGGAGGGAAGGAAGGAAGGAAGGAAGGAAGGAAGGAAGGAAGGAAGGAAAGAAGGTAGGCAGGAAGACAGACAGAAAGAAAACATTTAGCATTTAGTCCACCAACTATTCTGTTGAAAAGATGAATTGGGTTTTTCAGAAAATTTTTCTCTGTAGGTTAAAGCCCAAATAGAAAGTTGAGAAGGGAATCCCCCATCATCTCTCTTGGCCAACTAGACTTATATCTCACAACCAATATTTAGCCAAATAAATTTTTTTCAAAAAATATTTAATGGGGCTGGAGATATGGTTCAGTGGATAAAAGCACTTACTGCTCTTGCAGAGGACCTGTGTTCAATTCTCAGTACCCACATGGTGCTTTACAATCATCCATAACTCCAGTTCCAGGAGCTTCTGATACCAGGCACATACGTGGTACATACACATACATGCAGGCAAAACACATGTAAAATAAATCTAAAAAATTGTTTTTAAAAATCTATATTTAATGGACTTAAGTACCAGATCCCACATTTCTGAAGTTTCTTACAATGTTGCACAAACAGCATTATCCAATAGTGAGGGGCTGGGGTTTTTTCTGGGGTAGATCCACCTCTGCCAACTACTGAATCCGTAATCAGCTCAGTTTCTTTATGTGGTAAAATATAGAAAATAAGTATGAATTGTATTATGGAAGTGCAGAGTTGAAGTTCAATAAATGTTGACTATTACCATGTTGTTCTTGTGCATAAACGGTTAAGAAAATAAGTGCTAAATGAGTTCTAAGTCTAGATTAGCTCTGTACCTTTAGTGGATGTGGGGTGAGGAAGTGGGGTATAACATGCTGAGGAATTGAAGAACCACATTACTGAACACATGCTAAGGTTCTGTCTACTTTTATTATCATTGGGCCCTACTGCTTAGTATCTGCTTAATTAATTATTTCGGATTATGTAATTCACCATATATTCCCCCGTAACTCCCCACATCTTCCTGCCTTGTACAGATTTGAATTCCCACTGTGGTTTAGACCACTCTTTCCAAAGCATTCTGCAGCTGACTATTGTCGGAAGCAGGATATGTGCAAACAGTTAATGCGGCTGATGTTGGAGGAGAAGAAAAATGCACGAGAGGAAGTGACAGTTCAATAGAGACCAAAATTCTATCAGTACTGTAATGGGAAATGACTCGTGGATGCAGCATCTACAGACATTACGAAATGTTCTAGTGCTTCAGACAGCGAGCGAGGTGTCATTCAGAACAAACAAGGAGCAACCCTGGCAGGTACTAAGTAGAATAAAAACTTTTTTTTTTTTAAAGTAAAGAACCTATTGCCCAAATTATTCCTATTGCAAGTAGTTAGCACAATGTTAACTAGTGTTAAGAAAGGGCCTACAGGAGTTGGGAGATGGCTCAGTGGATAAGAGTGTTTGTTGCTCAAGCATAATGACCTGAGTTCAAATCTCAATCACTCCCACAAAAAGTTGGGCATGGCCATATGTTCCTTGTAACCCCAGTGTTGTGGGAGACAGAGACAAGAGGGTCACTGGAGCTTGCTGGCTGCCAATCTAGCTCCAGGTTTAGTGACAGACCCTGTTTCAGTGGTATAGAGTAGGACAGCCTGTATCCTCCTCTGACCTCCACACTTAAACACATGAGGGATTTTACAGGCTAATATAAATGTCACATATGGCTGAGCATGGTATGCATGCCTTTAATCCCAGAATTTGGGAAACAGAGATAGGTGGATCTCTGTGGTCCAAGGCCAGCCTGGTCTACAGAGCGAGTTCCAGGACAGTCAGGGCTACACAGAGAAACCCTGTCATGAAAAACAAAAGAAACGAACAAAAGTCACATTTAGGCATCTGTGTCAGAAACTTCCAAGCTGTCTTCAAGTACATCTGCCACCTACCCTTTCCCTGTCTAGCCACACACCTCTCTGATGCTTGACTTTTATTGCCTCCTCCTGCAGGCAAGTTCTTTCCACAGAGGCTAATGACCAAAGTCACCAATAATTCCAGATAAATAACATCATAGCCCCTGACCAAACATGAGTGATTAATTTTCCTTAGGAATGCTAACTGAAACAACCCCCACTGCCACCCCAGCTACATACACCAGGGAGAAGGAACACACTGGGAGCTCTGGTCTCTGACCCGTGCCTCCTCCCACCTTCATACCATTTCCTGCACTGGGAACAGCTTTTCAACAATTTCCTGGCAGTGAGCATTTCATCTAGCTTTTTGTCACAACCATTTTGCCTGTTCCTAGAGTTTATGAGAAGCTTCTAATGTCAAACTTTTAATGAAGTCATTATTCAATAATGTACCTATGTGTCCTTAATAATTATGTCATTTCCATTTCCAATGTAGCTATAGATTGAGGTACAGCTATTCTTTTCCTTCCATGTTACTTTTTAACAAGTATTTCCTCAAGATGGTTCTCAGAAGATGACTGAGTGAACTGGCAAGTATATGTTGAAATCAGCCACAACATCACCGCATCTTCCTCAGCTTCGGGGTGAGAGTCTCTAATGTGCTCACTGGTTCACAGCCCTTCACCAGTCCTCAGTTACAGTCTGACTTCCTCACTTGGGAAGACACACCTGGCACTGCCAGCCAGAGCTCCTAACATGCAATTTGTGCTTACTCAAATTAGGTCACATTTCTAGAGAATGTCTCAAAATGCCAGCTTTGCAATTTTGGTGGCTCATGGGGAGATTGAGGCAGGAGGATAATGAGATCACCTCCAGCCTGCATGAGAAACAAGTCCCTGCTCAACCCTCCCCTGCCCCCAACACACACACACACACACACACATTACTATCTTCATTATTCAAAGTATAGAATAAAGAGGAATAACAAACACATCTTTGAAGTCATTTATATTTAAAAAAACCTAACACTGTTGCTACTCCATTGGACTTCTCTCATTTCTGTCTTGGCAAAAAAGGTCTGAATAAATCTGAGGGACTTTCCTTACAGAAGTAATCATGTGATTAGTGTTGGTCGTTTTTGAAAAATACTATATTTCCAACAATGAGCCATGTTCAGAATTGCTTCCTTAATATTGGGGCTCATGGGCCAGGCCTGGTGGCTCACGCCTTTAATTCCAGCACTCTGGAGGCAGAGGCAGGCAGATCTCCATGAGTTTGAGGTCAACCTGGTCTACAAAACGAGTTCAGGACAGCCAGGGGTACATAGAGAAACCCTGTCTCAAAAAAAAAAAAAAATTGGGACCCACAGAGGGTTTGTTTGCTACATATGTCTGGATCTAATTCCCAACCCCTCCACTTAGAATTCCCCACAAGGAAGCCAAGTATTTACACCCTTTTAAGTGTCCACAGGTGATTCTAACACAAAGCCAGGATGTGAGAACCAAATAAACCAACCAGTAATGAGGTATTGATGCCAGCTATTTTGAGCCCCTGATTTAAATGGAAAACAACTTCATAGACGGTCTGTTCTTCCTTTCCCGTGCCTCACACTTCCTGCCACCCTTCCATGTCATTTCTCAGTCCACTCCACTTTCTCCAGGACTGCCAACTTTAGATCTTTCTCTTAGTCCCAGCTCAGCCAGAAAAGGGTACAGATTCTCTGGATCTTCAAAGTCACTACTAATCATCTAAGCATTTTGTTCCCTCCCAAATCACACTCTCATTGTGGACAAGTTTGAACATGGCCCCAGAGTTGGAAGGCATGAAGCCTGGTACCTCCAAGACATCAGAAGGGGATGAGTGGAGGAAAGTCATCTGAAGCTGGCGAGGCTCCCTGGCTGTCACACACCCAGTGGGCTGGGTCTCGGTTATTACATGTACATGCACTGTGCCCCTGTCTTGGGCAGGACCCAGTATCCCCCACTAGCAAGCAAGAATAGGGCTTTTTCATCAAGTGAGGTGCGTTCAACCGAGGTAGTTTCATCGGGAGCATTATAAGAGGAGTGTTCTCTCAGTTTCCTATGCTGCCTAGCTTTCTTGGACAATTGTAAGCACACTGCCAGTATAATATAGGTCACACAGCACTCCCATATGACCCAGAGATGAATTCTGTGTTGGAAATGACCATGCTGATGAGGCCTGACCCCAGACGAGAGCCTTTTTCTCTCGGTGTTGTTCATGAACATAAGATCTTTGCATTTTAAATGCGGTTATGCCATGTAGGCTGGGCATGTAATATTTCCCTCAAGGCCAAGGCTGGGTAGTTTTCTGGTAATGAGAATTGGTGCCTTCCATGGAGAGAGATGCTCTGAGTCACCTGAACCTGAGCCACCTGTCCTCAGTGAGCCACCTGTGTCCTCAGTGAGCCACCTGCAGAGCTAGCACCTCCTGTAACTGATCTAGGGACTCGAAGCTGGATCATTTCCTAGGCTGGTTCCAGAGTGGTTCTCCCCTCCTGACCTGTGCCATAACTGCCCCAGCATGCCTGCCTTCCTCCAGCAGCCAGTACCACACCTCTGAGGACAGCTCTTCCCACCAGAGGAAAGGGATCCTTTGGGCTCTTAACTGCAGTTGGAGGGACTCTGGTCTTCAATTTCCAGGGCTCTGAGAGCAAGCGATCAGTTAGACACAACCTTGTGAACATTAGAGAGAATCAAAAATGGTGTGCAACCAATGCTGTGCCATTCACGGAGCCACTCACTCCAAACGTGAGGTCCTAAAACTTTACTGCTGACATAGTCCTCTCCCAGGTGTAGAAATGGGCCCGTGGAGGAGCAGCCAACAAGCCTCAGGACAGTGAATTGGAGGAGACTGCCTGGAAGGGCTCAAGAAACTGAGGTTGAACTTTATTCCAAGACACAGTAATTGACTGTCTAAAAACAGCGTGACCGAAGATGGTGGTGAGAGTAGGTCAGAAAAGTATGTGGTTTTCCTGATTATAAGAACTCATCAGCTTTGAGGAAGTGGGGGATACAGATCAAAAGTCCCTCTCCACCAGCTGGCCCATTTGGGAAAGTTGCCTGACCACTGTGAACTTTAAAATTTTGAACTGACAAATGGATCCACTAGGAGATACTGTGAAAATCAGTAAAATAAAGCAGATAAGCTAGACAAAGCCAGTGGCTCAAGTAATGTGACTTCCTTTTCTTCTGCATTCATTCACAGGCTTCCTTAACATGCATGT
>CAJQZJ010033609.1:414609-444153 GCA_907164525.1 Lophiomys imhausi | reverse complement strand
ACACACACACACACACACACACACACACACACACACACACACACACAAATAAATAAATGTAAAAAATGTAAGATATAATAAAAGGAAATATTTTGAAAGCTTGTTAACAAAGACAGAAAAAGTCTAAAGAAAACAGAAAGTGGTATCATGACTTTTTTAAAGTCTCAGCACCTCAAGACACTCATTCTTTTAAAGGTAATTTTAAAATACTTTGCACCAACAACAACAAAAAAAAAAATCTAATAGGATTTCTTTGAGTTTGAACAGTAAGAGCCAGAATGAACAATGTCAAAGGAAATACAATAGGTGTAAGGAAGGACTGAGGATGTCGATTGAAAGTACAAGATGAAGGAGAAGGAGCCTCGGGAACTGCGTCTTCCCTGGACAGTTCTTCATGGACTGGTTTCGACTCCAGGAAGTGAAACTCGATGCCTTTTCATTATTTTAGGACTTTACTTCTAGGGGACTACAGAGATGGCTCAGTAGTTAAGAGCACTTGCTGTTCTTGTGGAGCATCCAGATTCAGTTCCCAGCACAGCTTACAACTATCTGAACTCCGCTTACAGGGATGGGACGCTCTCTTCTGGTCCCTAAAGGCAGTTCATGCATGTGGTGCATGTATGTATATACATGCAGGCAAAGCACCCATACACATACAATAAATTAATCTTCTTTTAAAAAACTATTTCACATGCACACAACTAAAATGACAGATGATTTTAATATCTAGATGTTAAATGAAGTTTGCAATGTTTTTCTACTCTGAAATTTTAAGGAAAACACACTGCATTTCAATATCTGGGATCTATTTGTAGATGTTGGGTTGAAATCTTAACCTGGAATTAGTTAATTCCCCTCCACAGAAAACAATGAGATATTTTGAAAGCTTCATAGTAGAAATATGGGGTAATCATGGTTTTCAAAAACACTTGACATGGAGATGGAGATATGGCTCAGCGGATAAAGCTCTTGCCACAATGGGTCTCAGAACTCAGGTTAAAACAGGGAAGGTGTAGCAGTTACCTATAACCCCAGAACTTGGGAGGTAGAGACAGGATCTCTGAGAAAGCTTACTAGGTAGATCAGCCAGATTCAACAAAAGTCCTTGGCTCAATAAATAGAGTAGAGAGTGATTAAGGAACATACTAACTCCAGCTTTGGTTCTCCACATGTATATCTCTACGTGCAAGCAGGCACACACACAAGGTCAGGCAAACAAAAATGCTCACGTGCAAGCAGGCACACACACAGGGGCAGGCAAACAAAAAACACTTAACATTAAGCCCTGACATTTGGTATAATCTTTTTTTTAAAAAGGGGGCTGGAGGAAGAAGTAGCTACAGTTTGTGTAACTACTCCCTAGGAAATATTAAAATACAATTACACTATTATTTTTCCCTTCCTCTTGTTCCCATTGTTTCAATAAAACAGGAACTATAAAGTGCACTATAATGCCTGCCATACAGAAGAGTATTTACTGAACAAATAAAATTAATAGAGATATTCAGTAAGTTTTTTTTAGAGACATAAAGACATGATATTTTAAAACTACTTCAATCTGGGCTTTTTAAAAGTTAACTGATACTATTTTTAATTCCATTTTTTAAATTGACATAATAAAAACAAGGGCCAAAAAGGTTTAATACAAAAAGTAATCAGAAAAGGAAATCAGTCTTGCAGCTTCAAACACAGACAGCAATGATTTCTAACTGTTCTACTCCACTTGATCGGCCCTAAGTCTCACTTGTTGCCTCATTTTAATTATAGCAGGAAAGTCTGAATAGCTCACAGTGGAAGATGGGAGTAGAATGAGGCTTGGTACATTTGAGCAACAGAATACCATACAGTTATTATTTTTTTAAATATAACAGTAATAGACAGATGTCTCAGTGGTCAAGAACACTAACTGCTTTTGCAGTGGGCCTGGGTTCAATTCCCAGCTCCCACATCAGGTGGCTCACAAAAGTAAGTAAATTTAAGATATAAGTGTGGAGTAGATGAATACCTCTTTACTTCTGATGAAAACACCTTACTCTAACTGTAACCTTTGGGGACTTTCAAGTTTCGGAAATCTTTGAAGTGTTGGTAAAAACTAAAACCTTTACTCAGGAAGATACATATAGACAGACATATAAAAACACAGAGAGTCTGGAGATATGGCTCAGTAGATAACAACAGTACTGACTACTTTTCTAGAGGACCTGAGTTTAATTCCCAATACCTAAATGGCAGCTCACAGTTGTCTGTATTTCTAGCCCCGGGGATCCAAAAAAGCATGAGATTGGTGCACAGACATAAATGCAGGAAAAATACCCATACATATAAAACTAATTAATTAATTAATTAAATTTTAAAAAAATTGGGCCCCATAAACTGTAGATTTAATGTGGTTGTAGTATGACAAAATCTAGAGAGACCTGTGCTGGCTAGTTTTATGTCAACTTGACACAAGCTAGCGTCATCTGAAAGGAGGGAACTTCAATTGAGAAAATGCCTTCATATGATTAGGTGGTAGGCAAGCCTGTACATTTTCATAGTGATTGATATGGAAGGAACTAGCCACTTGTGGGCAGTGCCATCCCTGGTCTGGTGTCCCAGGCTTCTATAAAAAGTTTGGCTGATGCCGGGCGGTGGTGGCGCACGCCTTTAATCCCAGCACTTGGGAGGCAGAGGCAGGCGGATCTTTGTGAGTTCGAGGCCAGCCTGGTCTACAAAGTGAGTCCAGGACAGCCAAGGATACACAGAGAAACCCTGTCTCGAAAAACCAAAAAAAAAAAAGTTTGGCTGAGCAAGCCAAAAGTAGTAAGCCAGTAAGCTGCACCCCTCATGGCCTTTGCCTCAGCACATGCTTCCAGGTTCCTGCCCTGTTTGAGTTCGGGCTTAGCTGCCTTCAAAGAACTGTGATATGTACACTAAATAAATACTTTCCTCTTTAAGTGATCATGGTGTTTCATCATAGCAAAAGAAACCCTAATTAAGACAAGACCTTTGCCCCAAAGGTTTAACATGATTCTATTTATGAAGATATAGTCAGGATGGTGGCATAACTAAGTTGGTAGAATGCTTGCCTAACATGCACCATGTTCAGAGTTTGATCTTCAGTACTACGAACAGCTGGTATGGTGTACATACCTATAATCTCAGCACTTAGGATCATTGATGGGGTGGTGTTAAGCATTCTAAATGTTAATTGGTCCTGTTTGCTGTTTAATTGACTTAATTGACTCTGATTGGTTAAATAAATGCTGAGGCCTGGAAATTGGGCAAAGACAGAGGTAGGCAGGACTAGGGATTTTCAGATAGAGAGAACACTGGGAAGAAGAAGGCTGGAGAAGAAGCCAGGAGCAAACAAGGAAAACACGTCATGGGGTAGATTAAAGAAGATCCTTTCAGCCGGGCGGTGGTGGCGCACACCTTTAATCCCAGCACTTGGGAGGCAGAGGCAGGTGGATCTTTGTGAGTTCAAGGCCAGCCTGGTCTACAATGCGAGTCCAGGGCAGCCAGAGATATTCAGAGAAACCCTGTCTCGAAAAACCAAAAAAAAAAAAAAAAAAAGAAGATCCTTTCAAGTGGCCTGAAACATCTGCTTAGCATGGAGAATAATAGTCCAAAGGGACGTATGTATATATGGGGTTATATTTGAGTAATAGAATTATGAGTTAACTTAGATGGGCTAGGATTGCACAACCCAGGCCTAGGCTTGTTAAGATCCACCCAGTGTCTATGTATATTCATTTATAATGGCGGGTTAAGGATTAACACTGCTGACCAATTAAAGATAATATAAATACTGGGTAAATAGTTTAATTAGCTTTTTTTTTTTTAACAGATCACAGTGAAATTCCAAAATGTGTGGGGAGGGTAGGTATATACTTCAGTGGCGGAATGCATGCTTAACATTGATAGTGCCCAAGTTTAATCCTCCAGCACGTCTGTGTGTGTGTGTGTGTGTGTGTGTGTGTGTAGGTACATATGTATATGTATATATATGTGCATATATTTTTAATTGGGATGAGGAAAAATATTTGTAAATTATACACGCAGAACAATTAGAGAAATACAAATATAGATTCTATCCAAGATCATATTGTGGAATCACTTGGTTTGCAGGCATAATTGTACCTGTTGTTCATGGAGGATAAAGCATCATGATGTCTCTCTCTTCTTTCATGGTTTAGACCAGCACAGAGCTCATGCAGAGGTACATGATAAAACAAAAAACAAAATAAATCAAAAACCAACTGGTAACACATCACTCTGTGAAGGGCACAAGTACCGGTGTACTTTTTGTTTGGTTGGTTTTGGTTTTTGAGACAGGATTTCTCTGTGTACTCCTGGCTGTCCTGGAATCACTCTGTAGGCCAGACTGGCCAAGAACTCACAGAGTCTTGCCTGCCTTTGCCTCCCAAGTTCTGGGATTAAGGGCGTACACCAACATGCCTGGCCATTGTACTTTCTAATGCTTCTTTAAGTCTGAATTTTTCCCATATAAAAAGGTAAAGGAAAAATTCCTTTCACCTTCTTACAATTCAAACAAGTAATATCTCCCACCACGATTTCCATTTCCTTCTATATTACCAAACTCTGACTGCTAACCCTGTACTTGGACTATATGTCTTCACTGATTTCTTCCAGACTACTATGAGACATAGACACTGTCTCAATTTGACCTGACAGTTCCTCGATCTTTTTCTTTTTTTCTTTTTTTTTTTTGGTTTTTCGAGACAGGGTTTCTCTGAATATCTCTGGCTGTCCTGGACTCACTTTGTAGACCAGGCTGGCCTCGAACTCACAAAGATCCGCCTGCCTCTGCCTCCCAAGTGCTGGGATTAAAGGCGTGCGCCACCACTGCCCGGCTTCCTCGATCTTTTTCTAAACCAGTGGTTCTCAACCTTCCTAATGCTGCAACCCTTTAATACAATTTCTCATGTTATGGTGACCCCCAATCATAAAATTATTTTGTTGCTACTTCATAACTGTAATTTTGCTACTGTTATGAATCGTAACATAAATATGCATTATGTCTGTGAAAGGGTCATTCAGCAACCCCCAAAGGAGTCATAACCCACATGTTGAGAACTGCAGATCTAAACTATGAATTTAGTGAAGTCAGTATTGATATTTACAGCCTCAATATAGAAACACAAATAGGAGAGGCAATAACCTGGGGGAAACTAAGACTTTGGACCAGTTTGCTGAGCTTTAGGACCTACTGTGTTACTCTACAACCATTTACATAAGAGGATTAAAAAAGTTGAAAGCAAACCTCCAAAAGTAAATTCTCAGGTTGCCTCTCACAAGCATGGATAAGACAAGCCTTGGTTCTGTCAGCTTAGCCCCTTGGCATGAATGTGGAAGTATGTCCAAATAGAAAGCATGCCCAAGGAGAAGCAAATGACAGTGCCTGCATAGCCATCTGTGCATGCTTCGTCCAACTTCCACCTGCTCACTTTTTATTCTTCAAAGGCAGCCGGGTGCTGTTTTCCAGCTGCAGAGCCCATACCTGGCCACACAACACCATGCGCCTTTGGAGTAAATAATACCATTTCGAGCAGATAGGGAATTAAGTGCCAGGAAGCAGAACAGATGGAGCACGCTGAGAACATGCAGAGAATGCTACCCTGTCCACCGTCTAGCTGCCATCCAGGAATGGAGGCTGCTGGAACAGTGGCAGAGGATCGGTGTGGACTGTCACCACGTGTATGCAGATCAAACTAATAGAACTGAGTTTTCTTTAAGAATGTGAAGGAATTTGTGTGCTTTCCACTAAAGCAAAAGTGAAGCCATTCATTGCAATCAGTGCTTCACCTTTCGATAAATGTTTCCATCCAGGTGTGCTTGGGTAGCTGAGGCAAGAGGACTGCCACAAGTTCAAAGGCAACCTGGGCTTCCAATGAGACTAGCTCAAAAAAATTATAAAAGTAAATGCAAAAAAGAAAGAAAGAAAGAAATGCTTACTCTTGTTGTGACTCATTGTCCCTTATTCCTTAACTCTCTTCATATGTTATCCTTGCTTTTCAGAGATGTCCATAGAAAGAAAGTATAGGGCCTGCTCCAAATGATACTTCACTACTGAAGTTTATGAAATAAGGCTATGTTGTTTTCAATAAAACAGAGGAGACACTGCACATTCCCTTACTGAAGCCATGATAACTGTAAACACTCAAATCAATTAAAGATACAGCTAAGATTGCCAACCAGTTGCAAAAATTCAGTCTGTAGGTACTCTAGAATGAGCAAATCTAGGACCAACACTCTCCAACTTGCCTTTAGGAAACTTCTCATTCTTTCTTCATAAGATGACAAAGCATCCCTTCTTTCCTATCCTAACAGCCCAGGAAGACTTTAGATGAGAAAAGAAGAATAAATAAAATTCCCTATGTTTCTTATGGAAATAGAGAATGGAAAGCCTTTTTTTTTTTTTTTTCAACACAGTACTCAGGCAAAGAGCTCAAGTCACTGTAACCAACTGGGAAGTGTATATATGACTGTCTCCTAACCACCACTGTCCATCGTTCTGGGTCTGGAATGTGAGAAGTTCAGATTTGCAGCCATGTAAATCAGCTCAATACTAGTACCAGAACTTGATCTGGCTGACTAAACTGGAAAAGGGTAGAGTAGGGTAGGGTAGGATAGGGCAGGGTAAGCTAGAAGAGAGTAGGATTTGCTAGGGGAGGGGAGGGGAGGGTAGAGTAGGGAAGTGAAGGGTAAGGTAGAGTGAAGTAGGGTAGGGTAGGGTAGGATAAGGTAGGGCACAGTAAGGTACCGTAGGGTCAAATATGGTAGGGTAGGGTAGGCTAGTTTTCACAACCCAAACAAACAAAAAGTTTGGTCTTTCTGACTGGAGAAGCCAGAGAACTCTATTCTCTTGATTTAGCTTTTAAAAAATTAAAATAAATATTATTTTTAAAGTTGACAGCATTTGCAGGTAGGAATGGCAGAACTCACTGGCCCAAGGCAGAGGAAATAACCAATAAGATATACTCCTAGTTCCTCTCTTCTACCACCAGTTCCTTCCTGTATCATGCTGTCCCTTCGTGCCCTTCTTTTCATCCCATACCTTAAGCTTCTGTCAATGACTGCCAACAACTGAAAAGGGTAAAACATTTTATATCGCCGGGCGGTGGTGGCGCACGCCTTTAGTCCCAGCACTCGGGAGGCAGAGGCAGGCGGATCTCTGTGAGTTCGAGGCCAGCCTGGTCTACAAAGCAAGTCCAGGACAGCCAGGGCTGTTACACAGAGAAACCCTGTCTCGAAAAACAAACAAACAAACAAACAAAAAAAAAAAACATTTTATATCTCTTACTGTCAAAATTATGAGGTGGTTTCTCCTCTCCATTCATTTCTCAGGGAGTGGCCACCAAGTTTTATTCTAAATTAGTATGTAGTGATTGGTTTCTTTAGGAGCTCTCATGTTCATTGAGAAATGGCCAGTACTACCTAGATACAGAGTAATGAAGAAGAGGTTGTGTGTCTGCTAGATGCCTGCACTCCAACAGATGAAAACAGCTAACTCCAATACCATGACAAACCTGAGAGATGGAAGCAGAGACACACACACACACCCAGATCCCAAGGAGGGCATGATTTCACCAAACCTTCTGCATTAGTTACTTGTCTGTTGCTGTGATAAAAACAAGATGACCAAGGTATGCAGAAGGAAGAGTTCACTTGGGTTTATGGTTCCAAAAGGAGAAGAATCTATCACGGTGCCAAGGCCATAGGCAAGCATGGTGGCAAGAGCAGGAACCCAAGTGCTCACATCCTCAACCACAAGCATGGATCATAGAGATTGAACTGGAAATAGGGAGAGGCTGTTATCTCAAAGCCCTTTCCCTTCCCCAGTGATGTACTTCCTCCAGCAAGGCTGGACTATCTGAAGCTCCCTAAACATTGCTACCAACTGGGAGCCACGTGTTCAAATATTCATGCCTATGGGAGACAGTTCGTATTCAGTCCCGCCCCTAACAGACTGTACTGCAAACACAACATTTAAAAAAAGACAAGAATGCAAAGATTCTCAGGGTGCTGTGCAAAGAAACCTTCAGCCTCAACAAATACTTTTCCTCATATATCTCTGCAAGAAGTATGGAGCTGCACCGTGCAAAAATTCGCTGGTGAGCACAAAGGGAACAAAGGCCATTCCTTCCTTCCACATGTTCTACTTGGATCAGTGAGGACCTCAACTAGCAGTAGCCTTTATGTGGACTTTGCTGAAAAACTACAAATGAGCCTGAAAGCTGACTGGAGCTGAGTAGAGATGGAGCATCCAATACTTTGACTGTGTTAACACCACACACCTGGCCAGTGAGCTATTTTCCAGATCAAGCAAGTCCAGAGAAAATGGTCTCTCATACTAACCTTTTCCCTAAGGCTGGACAGGTATGACACACTGAGATGGTGCAGAAGTAGAGACAGGAGCCATCAGGACCCGACTATAAATAGCTGCTTTCCCTGTGACTTGCCACTTCTTCCCAAAGTTAGAATTTGATTCCTGACCCAGAGACTAAGCTTCACTCCCACATCCTCCTTTCCCACAATGCAGCACTCCAGACAGCAGTAGGAAGATGGGAAACCAATGATCAGCAGGGGTTCAGGAGCTGGGCATCTCCTTGCATGTTCCTGCTGTCAATTTTCCAGCTTGGAGAATCTCTGAGCTGGAAGCTTATCTGGACCATAGACTGAGGATGATGGTGATGATGGTATCTACTCATCATAAAACAGGTCTTGTACAAGTACTTGACATTCGCTGGCTGCTTATTTAATCTTCGGCAAAAGAACGTTAAGGCAG
The DNA here is from genome assembly GCA_907164525.1 of Lophiomys imhausi. Lineage (NCBI taxonomy): Eukaryota > Metazoa > Chordata > Mammalia > Rodentia > Muridae > Lophiomys > Lophiomys imhausi. Next base: position 435,362 of record CAJQZJ010033609.1, on the reverse strand, counting down.
TATTAATAACAGTAATTGATAATGGGTTCCCCCTTTAGAGATGAAGAAATTGGAATTCTAGAGGACTACACCCAGCCCTGCCCCTTTGTATTACTGTAACAGCACCTGCCCTCACAAGTATGGAGGGTGGACAGTTACTGACTGTGAACTAACAGCAACTTAATGGAATTACCATTGCTTACCTTTTCTTTTCTTTTTTGAGACAAGGACTTGATGTGTAGCCCAAGTTAGCCTAGAACTCCAGTTCTTACTGCCAGGCCTACTGGGTCCATCCCATCGCCACTACTTCAATGCTGTTGATATTGTCCCTCCCTCACCAGCTGCTAATAAGCACAAATTAGCAACATGTCTATTAGCAATTCTAAACTAATGCCCGGTGACACTTTTGAGAACCAGATAACAATTCTAATATAAAATGTAGTGTTTTACCATTAAAATGCATTTTTGAGGATCACTGAGATACTAAGTGGAATTCAGCACTAACTACAATGGTCCCCCATGTATATGCTCTTAAAAGCGCAAAAGGAAAAACTTAAGGAAAACTGTTTAACATGTTTCCGATAGATTTCATTAATTAAAATTATAAAATAGGAGTGGTAGCTAATCCCTGTTATTCCAGCACTTAGACCAGCGTGGGTTACACAATGATGCTCTGCCTTAAATATACATATATATATGCATATGCATATACATATACATACACATACATATACATATATATATACACACACATATATATATATGTGTGTGCTTATATACCAAATGCTAAATTGTGACTATTTGGACTGTACTTCAGTTCTTTTTTTTTTTTTGGTTTTTTCGAGACAGGGTTTCTCTGTGTATCCTTGGCTGTCCTGGACTCACTTTGTAGACCAGGCTGGCCTCGAACTCACAAAGATCCGCCTGCCTCTGCCTCCCAAGTGCTGGGATTAAAGGCGTGCGCCACCACCGCCCGGCTGTACTTCAGTTCTAATCTTAGCTTTGAATTCATTTTCAATATAAAGAAAACAACTCTAATAAATTTTTTAAGCTTCTGGCATGCTAAGATGTCAGCCAGATTAAACATAATAGCAAGTATATGGCATACATATACAAACTGGAGAGTTTGCTAAAAATATATAAAATTATTATTGTGTTTTATCATTTCCTTCCTAACTGCCAACTAATGTCCCCACGTCTGAAAGGACCATTCTAAACTGCACATCTATTTATAATAGTGTGCTCATTGTCTTCCTTCCTCCAGCACATTGTCTGTGACCTCCGCCATTTCAAGATGGGTAAAACAGTGTCATCAGCATGGTTTATGAAGCTCTAGACATCTTGCAAGAGATTTCATAGTTATTAAAAGCAATAAAGAGTAACAAGGACAATTCTGTACTATAATACTGCCTGTCGAGAGAAAAATGTCACCCTTAACATAAAGTACCCAGAGGCATAATGAAGAGGTGACAAAGGAATGGTTTTCTGGGTACAGCTAGATGAGAAGGCTGGGATAAAAGCTGGCAGCAGGAGGAGACTGTGTCTCTGAAACTTGCCCCAGTTCAACCAGTCCTATCTTAAGTGTCCAGGTCAGAGTCATGGACCTGTGCCCAAAGTGTGGAAGACGAGGGATGCCAAGATGGCCGCAGTCAGAAAGGAGAGCCAGAGAGAATCTCTGTGAGGAAATGAGATAGGGACCTTTTTGACTTTGCTGAAAGCATTAACATGAGCCCTCTGGGCACCCACTAAGAACATGAAAGGAATTTAAGCTTCACAGTTCCTGAACACTCCCTGCTCACAAACACTGGTCCATACAGTCCCCACCGCACTATAAATAAACCTCGCCTGAAGGTCTCCTTCCTGTTCACATGTTTCACCATAAAATCTGCTCGTATCTTTGCTCTTTTATCTAACTTTCATCTCTGTGATTCCTGTCTGTCAGGAACAAAAGATACAAATAAGTGGGGCTTCAGCTCAGTTAGCTGCTCCCTGAAATCGGCTGCTTTCCCAAGAGGGGGAAGAAAAAGAGGAAGTGTCCCTGTAGCCCAATGTCAAGGCCGACTGTGTAGTGAGGGGCTCAGCGGATCCCCTGTCATCACTACAGCTCTAGCATTTCATAATTCTGGGATGAATGGCTGCAGCTGAGCAGCCCCCCAAAAGCTTGTCATGTCACAGGCCCCTACTTCAAGAAGTAGGGACCAACCTGGGAATTGCAGGCCCAGAGGCTGGGAGTTGACATCAGTCCTCCTCAGAGTCATGGGTGACTTCAGAGATGGGCAGCCTCTTCTCAGCTCATTTTTCCCCCACCTTCCAGAAAATCCATAGTCCTCACTTTTCCTATCAGCATCCTTCACGTGTCAGTCTCAACTTAGATGCCAGCTCCTCTACTTGGTACCTGTGTGGCCACCTTGGGGTCTGTTTTCTCACTGTTGAGAAGAGTGTATGTAGTAGGTTGATCGCAACTGGGTGAATTAAACTGGTTCATGGGTAGAAGGTGCTAGAGCAAATGCTGGAACCACACAACTATCGACTGCTGTCAGTCATCAGTGCTGCTGGTGGCAGTAGTATCACTGTTCTCTACCACCCACACAAGTGACCACTAGACTTGCTGTCCTTTCCCTTCTTGTGTTGAGTCTGGACACCAGTGTAAAAGTCTACACAAGGGAATGGACTTAGCAGGGCCTGGTGCCAGTGGGTGGGATTTCCCTGGAAGGTTTTGTTATCTCTTGAAAGGAGGCACTGCATGTTAAAAATGACTTTGACATTATAAAGAATCATAAGCACATCAGTGACTTGAATCCATGGATGTACATCATACTGGAAATAGTCACGAACAACAGGACAAGAGGAAATGGCAGCATCATATCACTGTCCCAAATTTCCTCCCATTTTTCTCTTTTCAGCAATTTAGAGATAGGGCGCAGGTGTTTGCTGAACTCTTACAACATTTCTGTTTGGAACAATACCTCAGCTCATAAAGGTATGAAGAGTGGGTAACAGTATATGAGGGGAAGAGACAATCTAAACTAAACCTCAGACCCAAACCCCTTCCCTCAGATAGAAGTATTTTTTAATGATTTATTCATTTATTTATTTAATGTGCAATGGTGTTTTGCCTGCAAGTATGTCTGTGTGAGGGTGTTGGATCCCCTGGGACTGGAGGTACAGATAGGTGTGAGCTGCCCTGTGGGTGCTGGGGATAGAACCTGGGTCCTGTGAAAGAGCAGACGGTGCTCTTAACCACTGAGCCACCTCTCTAGCCCCCAGATAGAAAGAAGACTTGAAGGTGGGACAATCAGTTCTTCTCTCACAGTTTCAGCACGATAATTCATCCTGAAGAACATCCAGAACACCGTGAGGTACTGAGAAAGGCATCACTCACTGGACGGGTTGACTCATTCCTCATTGGGGTTCCAATCCCACCAATGCCCAGTGGGTGACTGCCCCCTGCTATTCTCCCCAGTCTCTCTCCCGCTCATGTGCACACCTCTCTACTCTGGTATCCTGGCCACCAGGATGGATTTTCATTTATAGAGAGTATCTGTGTCATTTTCCTGACACCAGAGAGAATGATCCAGATGTCTGTGGATGGAGGTAGAGAAGGGAAAAGTTACTTGGAATAATCTGGTGTCACAAGAAGCCACTTAGATCTCTGGTTCATGTTGTTATGTACTTTTCCACCCCCTTAACAAGCTCGACAGAATCAGTTCCCTTCCCAACTTCGAGCTGGCTCCGAGAAGCTTCAATTGGCACACTACCCTAGAAAAGTAGTGCCCTAACCTGCTTATAAGCCCACTAACTAGATTTGTTTTACCTCTTGAATTTGGTAGAGTTCACATTAGCCTTTATAAGCATCACTTTTCCTGGCATCATCCCTTCCCACTCCCACCAGCCACAAAAGAACTCTGTAAGACTGTTTATGGTGTTCAGATTCACCAAAATTCCCCAGAAGGTGTCTAAGGCAGGTAGGCCAGCAGCTGAACTGCATTTCCGGTGTTCATTGGTTTATCACAAGGCTCTCTCTCAACTGCAACATGGACAGAACCCAGTTCTGGAGATAATGGTCCCAGAAAGCCTACGCTTTTGATTCCTATGACTTTTACTATCTGCCATTCCCCCTCAGCTAAAATTCAGTCAGCCTTGAATCGCTGTCTTTCCTGCCACTCTTTCCCCAGTCCCCAGAATTCCTGTCCCCTTTCTGTTTCCTTTTCCTTTCTTCATGCCCACCTACCCTCCCTACATCTAGCTGGCTTCCAGTTCAAGCCGGTGCTTCCTCCTCAATCATCTGCCCTTCCCATGTGTAAACATTTCCACCTTGAAGCCTTTTCCTCAATCCTCATAACAGCTTTGATCTCTGTTTCACAACACAATTTTTAGAGTCTTTAGGTGCTTTTAAATCTCTTAGGGTTTCACCATCTTGGACAAAGACTATAGTCCAAAGAAAACCAATATACTTTCAAAGTTTAGCAGAAATATCAAAACTGTTTATTTAAATCCTTCTACTGTAACCTGTTTATTGTGTTATAGCCTCTTGTTTACATACTTGCTTCAAAAGGGCAGGTTTCTAGCATGTGTTAAAAGAAAAGAAGGAAAAGAAATCTTCTCATATAGCATTGTGATGGTACGCACTAGGTACAAGAGCTTACCGAGTGACAATCGTGCAATGCAAAATTCAGTTGCCAGGTTAATACAGAACCTATCAGTCATTTAAGTAATACTCCCACCATTTCTGCCACATCTGATATGACAGGTCCTACTATTTATACCACTTGTGTATTTTGTTTATAATTTTGGGGGGTACATGGTTTCATGTAGCCCAGGCCAGCCTCAGACTTGCTATGTAGTAGAGGTTGGACTTGAACTCATGATCCTCCTGTTCTACCTCTGAAGTACTGAATGCAGATGTATAGCCATGTCAGGCTTTGTTTATAAACTCTTTACCAAAGATTCCCCATCAATAAACATATGTGCCATTAAACTCCCAAAGATGTGAGATTAATTTGAGCTCACACTTGTCCTCTCAACTGTATGATGCTTTGTACGTTCCTGGTCTAGTCTCAAGAGACTATGCAGGCTCCTTTTGCACTCTCTTGGGTTCCAGCCATGATGCAGAAATGCTTACTCCAGATGCCCAAGTGATTGTGGAGGGATGGACAAGTCTTTGGCCGGGAGTCATTCTGGCAACCTCTGCTGGCTGCCAGACTCACTTGTCTCTTATTCTCTTCCTGCTGCGATAACAAACTATCTGAGACTGGGTAATGCATGCACAGCAACATGTGTTTCTCACAGTCCTGGAGGCTGGGAAAGCCAGGATCAAGATACCATCAGATTTAGTATCTGTCAAAGGGCACCCTGCTCCCTAAATGACACCTTCATGCAGCATCCTCACATAGCAGAAGAAACAAACATGGTCCCCAATACCTTACAAAGGCACCATTCCAGTTCATAAAAGCGCAGGCCTCATTACCTAACCATGTCCTAAAGGTCTCCTCTCTTATACCATCACATTCGGTGTTGTCTCAACACAGGGATTCAGAAGGAATGACAGTTAAGCCTTAATAACAATTTAGAGGTTGGTTTTTCTCTCTCTTTTTTTTTTTCAGCCTAGACCAACCTTGATCTTCAGATCCTCCTGTTTTACCTGCTATGAACTGAGCTGGCAGACATGAGCTACCATGCCCTGTTTATATTGTTCTAGCAACAGAATCCAGGGTTCACGCATACTTATCAAGCCCTGTACTGACTACAACTATCCCCAACCTGAGCTATTCTGACACGTAATGTTTTCTTGTACCTCCAGCCCAGGCAAGCCCCCAAGCCACAGGAATGACCCAGCAGATGTCATGTGGAGAAGAATCGTCTACCCCAGGTCAACCAACCCACAGAATCCAGCTAATGAACCCCTCTTTAAAACACTATGCATTGAATGTTGATTGTTACACAACCACAGATAATGTAAGAGTGATAGTAAGATATATCAGAGTGATAAAAACTGATAGAAAGTGGCGTAAACAAACAAATAAATAAATCATACTTTGAAGTTTAGTAATTATTGACACGAAATTCTCTTGCTTGTTCAGGTAGGCATGTATAAACAGATATCTCTGCTACAGCTGGCACATAGAAGATGTTGTATTAACCTAACAAGGACTAAGATGGGCAGGCAAGTGGGAGGACATTAGGGGGACATAGGCCTCCTATGCCATAGGCACAATGCTAACCAAGGTGTTTAGACAAGAAAAATCAATATGTGGTCCTGAGGAGAAGATGGGAATGCAAGCCACTGTTGCCCACTCATCGTGGTAACTGGAACTGTGCAAGATTTAAAATGTAAGTAAAGCCTTGGACTCAATCCAAGCCCCTGATATACTGTACAAAAATTGAAGGCTATGTGGATATAGCTAGACCCATAATTTTGAATACATTCTCAAGAATTCATCGAAATACATTACACAACTTAAGAGACAATGGTCTAATGAAAGAAAAGTACTGCTATTGGTCTAATTATTTCTATCTGAAGACTTCTCTAGATTGCCTGGACAACCTTTATCATTTGGTAATTTGGCCTCGTTGTACTTTATGGCATTCTGCTTTTTTGACATAGCTGCCTGAAAGTTCTCTTAAACTTTCTCCTTACCAGACTTCTTTTTATTTATTTATTTATTTATTTATTTTTGGTTTTTCGAGACAGGGTTTCTCTGTGTAGCCCTGGCTGTCCTGGACTCACTTTGTAGACCAGGCTGGCCTCGAACTCGCAAAGATCCGCCTGCCTCTGCCTCCCAAGTGCTGGGATTAAAGGCGTGCGCCACCACTGCCCGGCTCCTTACCAGACTTCTTAAAGAATATTCCCACATTTTAAGATCTTTGAAGTTAGACACATGTTGTATAGCTTCCTGTCTTTTATTATCAATAAACATCTGTTGACTGAATAACCAACATTCTAGAAGCCCTGCAGGAAGTTTTCCAGCTGTCCAGAACTGATTAAAACTGTGTTTTCCACTGCCCAGACTATGAACATTGAGCGTGCATTTAACCTGAAGTTTGTCCCTAATAACGCACTTAGGAAACGGTGTCGTGTTCTTCCTGCAGATGAGCTGGGGGACCCCCATCGTGTGTCTGGGGTCTGTTCATGTCTGTGTTGAATATCCTTAACAGTGCAGGCACTGTGCTTATTGATGCAGGACATAAAGCCTCCATGGTGCACACCCTGGGCCCTGAGCCTCTGGGCACGACCGGGCTGCTGTTGTTGACATCTGGGCTTTCCTCCATGCTCCTTCTGTCCTTCTCCTCCAACGCAGCAATTCTGTTTCCTTCTGAAATTTGAGCTCAGTGAAAGGAGATCTCTGGAAATGTTAGCACTTCCATCAGAATTGGTTTCCGAATTTTTTAGCTCAGCTGTGAGCTGAAGGAGCTGAGGCCTCTTCTGTTCAAAGTGCTTGAAGGTTTGACATTTAAATTTATCTTAAAATAGTTTTTTGCATGAAAAACCAAGAAAGGGAGGATTGTAGCTTGTACCTTGGCCTGAACTTTTATAGGAGTGGGACAGAAATGGTGGCGGTGTTGAAACTGGCTACAGGATTTGCTGGCTTTGATTAGGGCAGGAGCAGCCCAGGATCCAAATAAACCCATAATTCATGTGACTAATTCTAGCTTTCACCTAACCCTCTTTCCCCCCACCCTTCCCGCATATATGGAAATGCTCCTAAACTGCCATTTGACTCTCCAGAATTTCCAGTCTCCTCAGTATTTCCACAAAAGAAAAGGGCTTTGGGAGATAAGAGATTGCAAAGGCCAGTAAATCCATCTGGGCCTCTGTGAAGGGACCGGAATTATCTGAGATGTTTAGGGGGCGTAGGCCTCAGAATGATGGCCCTGAAAATATTTCATTTATACATATTCAAATACTCTAAAATCTTGTTGCTGCTGCTGCTGCTGTTGTTGTTATGTTTTTCAAGACAGGGTTTCTCTGTGTAGTCCTAGCAGCTCTGGAAGGAACTCTGAGGCTGACCTCAAACTCAGAGACCCATCTGCCTCTCTCTCCAGAGTACTGGGATTAGAGGTGTGTGACACCATGCACAGAACAAAAATGTTTTCAAAACACCATTTAACCTAAACTTTAATTTTAAGGCATATTTAAGTGTCATCAGAATATATTCCATTTCATGTACCATTTCAATTCTTAAAGTATCCTCTCCCTCTACCTGTATCAGTGAAACTTTTAAATAACACTGCCCGTTATGATTCGGAATTTGAACTGACTAGCTAGGGTATGACATTCTGGTCTGCAGAGACTCCACACAAACTGTGTCTGTGCAAATGAAAACACCTGCCCCTTGGAATATCCATCATGGTTAGCAGATTTTGAGAATGTATCATAAATTGAGTAACTGCCTGAGATATGTCAAAGCCCCACACCCCAGTGACTGTATTTGACAAATGCAGTGGCAACCCTTGCCATGCTAAGGAGTTGTGTTCAGGCTACATAAACCCTCATAGCTCTTCTCTTAGAACTTCCTCCATAAATGAACAAAATATGCTCTCCTGCCCGATGTCTGTCTATGTGTACATAGATGCTTTCCTATGATAAATGTAGAAGTTCTAGATGCAAATCTTAACCAAAAATGCCAACATAAGCAACTAAACAAAGCAGAGTGGCTATAGAGTCAGACTTGAGAGCATGTAATGACTACTAAGTCATCAAGTCTCTGGTTAGGGGCGATGACTACAAGCACGTAACTCTGCTTTTCCCAGACCTGAAGAACACAAGGAAAGAGTAGAGTTAGGTTACTTAAGGTAAGGGGAGAGGAAGGAAGTACTGAGAGAGAATACCATTTCCTGAAGCGAGGTTGATGCTCCAAGGCCTATAATCAGCAAATGGAGAGAGGAGACCATCTGAACATTACACACACCTGGAGCCCCTTCCCTGTTTCCTTGCTCCAAAGTGACATTTGTGAAATGACCAAGACAGGGGTAAGCTTGGTTGAATTCCCTGCTCAATCACTTATGAGCAGGTGAGCCTTTGTTAGTGGGCCAATGTTTTAAAAGCTTCGGGATGATGTCAAGGTACTGTTTACTTTAGCAAAACAAGGTGGTGAGGTAAAGAACAGAGCCGGGGAGGACATGTCTGTCTCAGTGTGTGGCTTGAAGAGGGAGGCAGAGCTAGCCATTAATGTAGCACTGTAGGGGAATGTAGCACACAGAAAATCCAGCTGTACCTTCAGTTCTCAAACATACCCACTGTGGTGAAAGACCTGAGGGCCACATGGAAACACAAGCCTTGGAGTCCATTCCCTAGTCTCCCTCCTGCGACACAGATGAATGTCCATACTCCCATCTGGAAGTTATCCTGCCCCTTGCACATTGGAGCCTGCCCTTGCTCTAGCAATAGTTCTCCTGTTCTTACACCATCAGGTTAATTTTTCTCTAGTAGATCACTCTCAATGAACAAATGTGCTGTAATAATTGTAGGAACATAAAATTCTCATTATTTACCCATCCATCCTCCAGCTATCACCCCTTTCTCTTTCTTTTTAGAGAAAAACTTGGTTAATGTGTAGCCTCCAGGTGCCCCAGTTCTGTTTGTCCCCTTCCTTCTGGAAGGTACCTTAAGCATCCTTCACCCATATTACTTCATGGAAATGGTTCTTGTTGAAGTTTCCAGTGACCTCCATGCTACTATACCCTCTAGTCAGTTCTCAGGCCTGTTCTGGTTCCCGGGGGGGGGGGGGGGCCGCAGACCCTAGTCCACTTGATCACTCTCCCTTTCTTAAAACATTTGGTTCCTGAAGCTGGAGAGATGGCTCAATGGTGAAGAGTATTTACTGATCTTACAGAAGGCTCAGATTCAGTCCCCAGAACCACGCTGGGTAGTTCACAACTGCTGTGTATGTTCTGGTGCTCTCTTCTGGCTTGCATGGGAACCTGCACATGCACACAGACTCACACAGACACACAACAGGATAACTATTGTGCAACCAACACACCAAAAGGAACAGGAACATAGACTTTGTTGATGAGACAATTTGCCCTAGTGGTGTTGCCATGTAGGCCCCCAGTATACCTCATGTGACTGCTGAACTGGGGTGGGGGACTAATGTGTGGGGACACCCCACTCTGGAGGAGTAGGATGGGAGAGTGGGAAGGTGGGACTGGGAGGGGTGGAGGGGGCACTCTGATGGAGATGTGGCTTGAAGTAGTGAATAAACATTTAAAAAAAAACATCTAAAGAAGCATTCAGCTGTAGGGAAATTAGGAGCACTGAGAACAGAATTGTGAACACCATTTTCCTCCTATAACTCTACTTGGCACAGCAGGAGACACAATGACAGAGGCTTAGATGCCTGCTAAAACAGCATATCACTTTCCACTTAAATAATAAGTAAGGGGCCAAAAAATATTCAGAGTCTACTGAGTCTATGTGGCATTCAGAGTTATGAGATCCTCTCTCACAGGCCTACAGTCCTAATGAAGGGTCTTAGCTGGTTTGGGCATGCCTCAAAGACTGAACAGTTAGGGCCTTTAGAACTCAATAGCTACAGCTGGAGAGATGACTCAGTGGTTAAGAGCACTGGCTGCTCTTCCAGAGGACCCAGGACCCAGGTTCCCCAGCACCCACCTGGCAGCTCACAGCTGTCTGTAACTCCAGTTCTAGGGGCATCCGACACTCTCACACAGACATACAAGCAGGCAAAACACCAATACACACACACACACACACACACACACACACACGATAAAAAAAAACTTCCCCCACTGACATATAGAACTATTTAATTTCTTCCTTTCCCCAAAATTTGCAAGCTCGTTCCTTATTAAATCCTCCATGACATGATACATGAATGCATTTTGTTTTTTCAGTGGAAACATAGATGCTGTTGCAGAAACAAAGATGCTGTTGCCAAGGTAACCACACATTTTTCCAGTGTTAGGAAGAGCCACCATGTTTCTGATGCTTCAGGGAATACATATTGTAAAAAGATTGGTTTAGTGCAGATGAATATTTACTACTTAAAAAGAATACCCATTTCTTTATAGACCTATGAAACGTATTTAGATTATTCATACACCTGACAAAAACATCTTATCTTTTCACAGCATCAAGTCCCATATTTTTTTTGCCAATGGAACTGACTGCATGCAGTAATAACTAATATTTTATGCTACCCGTATCAATACATCTCATCTTATATATTAGAAGACATATTAAATATTCAGTTAGCACTTACTATTTAAAGAGAGACCAATGTGAGTTCTGTGTGGAAATGCATTTACAGAATGTATTCACCAGTTATGAAAACTCTTCCTTCACAATAGGATCTGAGGAAGGAGCTAATCTTCTGAGATCTGGAAGGCTACACTGGAGCTGACAGACCCTTAGGGTAGCCTGGGACTGCAACAGCATGGAAGATGCAGCCTGACAACAGGAAGAGCAAAGCAGAAGGCTACTCACCAAACGTCCTGCCTCCTTCCCGCCCTGCCTCCTTCCTTCCTTCCTCATCTGTTTACTGAGCTCTCTGCCCTAGGCACTGTGACCAATGTGGATGTTTCTGTAGGGAGCTTGTGGAAATTAGTCTCAGCAGTAGAGAATCAGGCAATGTAGTGGGCTCATCTCTTCTTCCGTTGCACCACACTTTACTTCTGCAGATGTTGGTGTCAGTGAAATGCTCGCCAGTGAGAGGCATAGATTCCCTCCTGCTCTATAGCCTCACCAATACTTGTTCCTGATGATGTAGAATCCTGCTTTCTGCAGTTTTGCGTTTCCATGAGCATACCACTATATGGCTATCAGCCCTTCTGAATTCTTTAGTATTCCCTGCCTGTTCAAAGTCTTTACCTATTTTTGGATTCTCCCCTTCTCTCATTGGTTTGTAGGGATTCTTTTTGTTATTTGGGTTTGGTTTTACTACTTTGGGTTGATTTGTTTTGTTTTGTCTTTTCAATGCTTGGAGTTGAATCTAGGCTTCCATGCATGGTAGGAAACACTGAGCTACATCCACATCCTGATTTACAGGGATTCTTTATACATTCTGTGTAAGGTATTTTTATATAATATTTATTTAGGTGCATCTTATTTACAGAGATTTCTAATTTTAATGCAGTCAGGTTAATCCACCTTTCTCTTATAGCTCATGTTCTTACCCAGTGTTCAAGAAGCCTCGCCTACTCCACAGCCACTAAATCGTTGTGATGTTTAAAAATCAGTGCTTTTGGGCCACCGAGAAGGCTCAGTGGGTAAAGACACTTGATACCGGGCCTGACAATCAGAGTTTGATCTCTGGAATCCACACGGAGATTGTATCCACACATACAAACAAACAAATATAAAAAGTAAAATAAAATTTGCGCTTTTGCATTTAGGTCTTCAACTTCCCTAAAACTGACTTTGTCTGTGGCATAGCCCAAGCATAAACATTCACAGTGAAGCACAAGCTGTGCCACAACCATCATGGAACCACTACACATTCTCCTGTGTCACCGCTCATGGATCTTGAGTTTTCATTGATTGCTCATGGATCTTGAGTTTTCATTGATTGCTCATGGATCTTGAGTTTTCATTGATCACTCATGGATCTTGAGTTTTCATTGATCGCTCATGGATCTTGAGTTTTCATTGATCACTCATGGATCTTGAGTTTTCCTTGATTGCTCATGGATCTTGAGCTTTCATTGATTGATGGAAGGAGATCACTTGTTGCAGTCTGTCTGCTTGCTTTTTGCAGAGCTAGGGGCTCAACTCAAGTCTCTGCCCTTCTTCCACTGAGCTCCGCCCCCAGCCCGGTATCTGCTTCCTGACTGTCCTGACTGGCCATCCTCTGTATAGCACATGGCTATGCCTTTAGTGTTGTTATCCCTGGTTCAGTTACCACAGCTTAGCAAGTCTGTGTCTACTGAAGTACAAACTCTCCTTACCCTTCGCTATTTCTGGCCCTTTGCTCTTCTTTGAAAAATTAAGAACAGGCTTATTGAATGCTGCTACCGTCATAGGCATTACACAGCTTTCATATACAAATGTTAATCATAAAACACAGTCTCCTAATTGTCACAGACTGCTAAGTACATTGTGTACAGAAATAAATTACAAAATTGCCATGTTCCCCCAGTCTTCAGAAAATAATTTCTATATGACTAGTTATGAGTGATGGCAGACTTTTCATTTTTCATGTATTCTGTTAGTATCATCCTACCATCAGCAAGCAGTGACTAATAATGCCTGCCCCTCTTGACCAGTGGCATCAGCTGGCCTCAGTGTTGACAGGTCCTGGGGACATAGAATGAAGGTCCACCACAGACATCTAGATGTTAATACAGAAAACCAGCCTATACATCCTGTACCACTTCTAAGTAGCCTGCTCCTCTAAGCTCTCAATATTAACCGTACTTTTGGGATGTAGTTTAAATTTATTTTTTTTTTTACGTCTTCAAAACATTTGGCTCATCAGTGCTTCAACAGGAATGTAAGACTCCGACAGTACTAGGTCAAATACCATGCATCTTCACCTCCTTCTGCATTCTTACTACACAAAAACATTTAGCAATGCCTTTTTCAGAGTTACAGTAATTTAGTCACAATAGCTATTTCTGTCTTCATCAAACTTTGAATGTGTACTTTATGAAGCACTATGTATTTTACAGAATACATTGCATACATTTCAGATGATCCATGCAGCAGTCTTGCAAGGCACACAACATGATCCCAAATTCGCAGGCAAAGTGACTACAGGCCAGGGCAGCTATGTGGACTGCCTCATGACAGCCTAGTCAGTGGCAGCAAGTGGACAGGCAAAGAGCGAATCTCAGATCTTTTCAGATTCTCAACTCTTTGTTCATTTCAATCCCACAGGGATGTCAATAGCAAACTTCAGCTTCAGTTCCTTCCTACAGGTTCCTGCCCTGAGAGACTATAAGCTGTAACACGAAATAAACATTTTCCTAGCAGAGTCACCTTTGGTCATGATGTTTTGTCACAGCAACAGAAAGCAAACCAGAACATGATGAGTGACTTTAAAAAGAAGGGTTCCCACTACCCATTTCAGAAGGGACAGGATTTGGGCAGGAAGGGGAAATACTAATGAAAGGGGTGAAAGCAAGTCTGGAAAAGTTCTTCCTGTGTGCCTAATCATGAAAAACACACCTTGAAGTACTAATCCACTCCATGCCTTCCCACAGCTGGCATTCTACCGAAAGGGGACACTAATATTAGCTTTTCTTCATCTCCTGTTGCCTGGGACCACTAAAACCAGGAGAGGGATCTGGGGAGCGGGGGCAGGGGCACCCTGTCAAAGAACCAAGATCTTCGGCTATGTTTGTTAAGTCTAACCTTAAATGTGATTTTAATCTATTGCATGTCCAATGAGGAATTTAACGGTGATAAAACTGAAAAGAACTATTAGATGATAAATAAGAGAAGCCAAAACCCACAAACCTCGTGAGGCTGCTGCTGACATGATTTTGTGTCAATAGACTGACCCGAGTTAGCCAGGGACTTTCAAGTTCTCACTTTCGGCTACAGTCACAAACCACTGGGAGTATAATGCATATCTTATCATCTAACAGTATAAAGGCACAGAAAGCAGCAATGACATCCGAGAAATATAACTTAAAGCTAAAAGAATCTATTCTGCTGCCTTTCTTTGTGGCACAGTCCACATAGACTGCAGTCCTTCTAGTGAGAGACAAGAGTCTTTCTCTCCCATTGTAAATACTATGAACAATCTGTTTGTCAGTGAGCCACCTGTCCCCCACATCTGCCCACCATGCTGAGTCTTGAATCAATGTCAAACTATACCTCTGCTATACTTTCCTCACCTTCTTACCCTCCAACAGTGGCCCCAAGGAGAATTAATTCCAAAGACCAATTCCGATTTCTTTTACCTTTCAGTCACTACATGGTGTGTGGTTGTAATGTGACATTAGCACCTCTGAGATGCCAAAGACACATTCTGGATTTTTTTTTTATTTTATTTAAGCTAAGAGTCATATTTTTCAAAGTGCAAATCAGGCATAGAGCTGAATGTTCAGTTTTGCTCAGGAAGATTCTCAACTATGTAGCCACAGAGCAGCTTTGGATTTGCGATCCCTGCACCTCCCCTCCCCAGAGTGTCTAGGGTTACCAGTAGGCATCACCACAAACTGGTCTAGGCATTTCTTCACTAACACAGACTCAGTACATCCTCAAGAATTAGTACCCATCCTTTGCATTTGTTAAACAGAAGCATACAACTAGGAAGAGGTAGGAGCCAGCATCAAGTCTAAATCGAGAGCCCTGTACATCTAGGTGCCTTGCTATAGGGACCACTGAAGACTGTATTGTCCAATAGTCTTCCTTGAAGCCACATGTTAATATCATATCAAGGAGCATACTAGGGTATGATATTGTCAACTAATGTACTTAAAGAACAGCATTGTATTCACAGAGAACATAATTTCTTCAGACAAATCTGAATTATTAGAAAGCAAAATATTCTGTCTGTCTCTGTCTCTATCTCTGTCTCTCTCTCTCTGTCTCTCTCTCTCTCTCACACACACACACACACACACACAGCCTCTCACCATGCAGGCCCAAGCAATTGTAAACATCCCATAGTCTCAAAAATGTACAAAATTTTCTAAATGAAATTTCCAGGACAACAGAACTAAGACATCCAACCTAGTTCACCACATGAACTCTTATTTGCTGTCAAAGATATGTGTGTGAGAATACATGGGCATATGTGCACATGTTTTATATGGCTTCAATCAAGATCCTCTCATTTGAAGTTAATTCGAAATACTATAAATTACAGTAAATGGAGAATCAATTTTTTTGAAGTAACTAAGGATTACTAGTGCATTAATTAAATTTGGGCTCTCCCCAATTCTGTAAGTGGATTTTAGCTTAATGGGTTAAGATCATAAGCCCCAGGTACTTGCTGATAGTGCATCTGGAATTACTTCCTTCTGGAACTGTTGTATAATGAGGTTTTACACAGCCAATCATGGTTCAACCCCTACTGTACTGTGTGTGTCCTGGACTTCACCCTTCTTCAGTAGCAAGTTCAAATACCACAACAGCTTGTGCAGAGATTGTGTTGGCAGGAATGTGCTCATCTTGGAAACCTGGGGACCAAAATATGCTCATCCGTAAGAAAGGCAGATCCTGCAGCTCACAGGGACTAGTTGGCATTCTCACATACCATAGAGCTACCGCTTCTCATGTTCTTACTTCAGTATCAAACCCATCTCTTCACTGTTTGTGAAACAGAGGGAAATAAGAAGGATGTTGAAACAAGTCCTAACAAAATAGGGACAAAGCAAGCTTTGGAGGAGAGGCAGCCTGGGGAGGGAGGATGATTTTCACAATATTGATGAGGCATGTGGATATACTACAGACTCGATGGTCAGCTCACATGTCCTCTAGTAGGAAAGGGTTTGTTTAATGGTTGAGAAGATAGAATATGAATGTCCATGACATGACATGGGTGGAAACGAGTAGGCAGGAGGCCTGGCTTCTCTCTCCATCCTTGCCACTAACCAGTTCAACCTACGGTACATGGTCCGCCTCCCTATCCTCAAATGAATCCATCCTTAATTCAAAATCCTTCCCAGTATACTCTCTCCTGAAACACAGAGGTTTGGTTTTTTGTTTTTGTTTTATGTATTTGAGTGCTTTTGCCTGCTTGTGCAGCACAAGCATGCCTGCAAAGGTCAGAAGAGGGCATCAAATTCCCTGGAACTAGAGTTACAAACAGCATGAGCCACTACATGGGTCCGGGGAACCAAACTCAGGTCCTCAGCAAGAGCAGCAGGTACTTGTAATCGTGAGCCATCTTCCCGGCCCTGACTCCAAGTTTCTTGCTGAACCTCGAATGCATGTAGGAAGGGGGAAGAGATAATACATTCTATTGAAGAATATGCAAGGCATGAGAATACACCCTATTTTCTTACTATTTATGTTAGCATGAGTTTGTTGCTATTTTTAAATGAATTAATTATTTTGTTCTTCAGTCTTAATTCCTAATACATCAAAAGAACTCTTTGGGTCCTGAATAACTTTGAAGAACACAAGGGGTTCCTGAGGCCAGAAAATCTGAGGATTGATAGTACAGTCGTTAAATGAATGGACCCAACTGCCAATTCAAGTCTCACTTGTGCCACTTAGGTGCGAGACACTGGACACAGTCCCTTGGTCATTCTATGGTACTTAGCTTAGCTCTAAGGTTGTCAGACAAGTAAATGACGGATATACGTACTGTACTCAGTATTACCCATCATTCTCTCTGGGGTCAGTCTCAGCCACCACCATTGCCTCCTTTCCTAACTCATCACGTACTTTGTGTATTTGCTCAGTTTGCTTGACTTGGTCAAATCCCAAGTGCTGCTGCTTCTGGCTTGGAGCAGGCCAAAGCCATCTGTGGTGACCACAGTCACCACTTTCTACCGCTGCACTCCAGCAGCCAACTGTACTTTGAATCTGCCCTTCATAGAAGCTCAGTCAGCAAAAGACAACTAGAAAATCAAAGTAAGCCAGGCAAAGCCTTTAAAAACATGCTATGTCAGATGAATTTGAACGTAGAATAGAAAAGCTAGCCTTAGGAATAATCAATGAAACAGGAAGAAGAGAAAAGGCAAGCAATTACCTCCATTCCTTAAAGGAAAAGGTGCTATTTACACAAATGCCTTCCAGTTGGAACTGGTTTTTTTTTTTTTTTTGGTATGATTTTTGTTGTTTTCTCCACCTCCTTCATTAAATCTTTGACTTATCTGAGGGCCCCCTTCCACTGGTAAACAACTCAAGCCATCAGCTGCTGAAATTTTCTGATGGACCAGATCCCTATCATGTGCAGTTGACTGATAGTCATTTGATCTTGGAAGAGGGGGCAGGTCTTGGATTTTTATGATTAGTTATAATAATCAAATTATAATTACTCACAATCTCTTGAATCTATGGCTTTTCTAATCTAATAATCTATTTTTTATTTCATGTGCATTGGTGTTTTGCCTGCATATATGTCTGTGTGAGGATATCAGATCTTGGAGTTACAGACAGTGAGCTGCCATGTGGATGCTGGGATTTGAACCTGGGTCCTCTGGAAGAGCAGTCAGTGCCCTTAACCACTGAGCCATTTCTCCAATCCCAACTTTTCTAATCTGTATTTTAATTATTTCTTTAATTCTTTCTACCTGGCATGTTCCTATTTTACAGTTCAAAAACTTGGAGCTCAAAGAAACTAGACAGAAGTGACACTGAAATAAATACTCATGACTTTGGACCATTCAAAGAGACAGAAGCTTGAGCACCCCCAGCAGGAAGCAGAGCACCCTGGGGGTGGGGGTGGAGGTGGAGTTACAACTAAACTAATTTTATCAGGGGCTTACCACATAGGCAAATGGACCCAAATGTGGAAATAACCTCCTGATTCCCCCACAGCTCCTGAGTCTCCCACAGCTTCTGTGTGTGAGGCACCATCACAGTTCAGCTTGAATTACATCCTGAATTCATCCTGATTTACAATTTTTTTAAACCTTTTTCTTAAAAACCATGTGTGTGTGTTTGTATGTATACATGTAGCCAGGTAGAGGTCCTCAGACAACTATCAGAAGTGGTTCTCTCCTCCACCATGTGGGTTCCAGGAATCCAACTGAAGTCCTCAGGTTGGTGAGCAAACACTTTTACCCACTAAGCCATCTTCCTGGCCTTACTTTTCAATCTGCTGGTTTCCTTGCACAATGGCTATCTTGGAAATAAAAGGGATTTTTTTTTAGATATATTTATTTTTATTTTATGTGTATTGGTATTTTACCTGCATGTATGTCTGCGTGAGGGCATCAGATCTCCTGGAAGTGAGATTACAGACAGATGTAAGCAATTGTGTGGGTGCTGGACACTGAATTCAGGTCCTCTAGAAGAGCTGGGCTAGTTCTCCAGCCCCAACTGTTCTAAAAAGGTACCCAGTATGTTTTATATTTAAACTGTTTCTGAGTAGAGTGTTTTGTAAATTGAGAACTGTCTGCATTCATGTATGATGTCATTAAATATATATTTGGTCTGCCTAAAACTATCTGGCATTTGTCCTTTACCAACACCACCAGGTATTTTGGTTTCCCAATATGTAAGTTTAAAAGGTACAGCCAAACCTAATGAATGCCGAACTTGTGCAGAGACTCAAGTCTACCATGGTACTTTTAAACAGGAAAAGAGAAACTGTATCACAAAGAATTGATTAGGATAAATTTTCACTTGAAAAAATACAAAGAAGAATCATCTCAAGCCATTGGCCCTCCTGAATATGTCTAAATGCACATTAACTTCAACAACACTGCTGATAGAGAACTCTGGTCCTTGATGAGGTCGCAGACAATGGAAATAAGAACATATAGTGCTCTAAAAGGTGCTAAGGCTAAGCATTCAACGGTGATCGCAGCACTCGGGAGGTAAAAGCAGGGTGATCAGGGGTTCAAGGTCATCCTCCACTGTAGCGTAAGTTCAAGGCCAGCCTGGCCTATGAGACCTGTATTCAAAAAATAAAGAAGGACCACTGAAATGGCTCAGCTCAGCGGGTAAAGGTAGTTGCCACCAAATCTCATGACCAGAGTTTAATCTCCACAACCAATGTGGTGGAAGGACAGAACTCCAGCAAATTATATGAACTACAAACACACACACACACACACACACACACACACACTAGCTCTGCCCAAAGAACTTCATGCAGTAAGGGAAATACCTAAATCTTCTGAGATCTTAAAATGTCACTAATGCTAGTGGAAAACTTAAGTTTTTATTTTAGTTTTAACTCATTCATAGTCAAGTCTCTTTCAGCAATGAAAAAAATACCTGGCTGTACTGGTCTAAAGTGAGTGAGGACAGGCTGTAGCTGTTGCATGTAGGCTATTGCTAAATCTCCAGTCATTAATTGGGAGCTGAAATGAAGTTAGGTATTGAACACAAAAATTTTTTTGCAGAGATAGTTTTTCTTATTTAACCAAAACACAATCATGGTTGGGGCTGAGGAAATCTTCAGCAGTGAAGAGCACTTACACTCTGAAAAGACCTGGCTTTCAAAAATTGTGTGGTGGTAGCTTGCAAAGGTGTCAGCACACAAAAGAGGCTTCTAACCCAGCCTAGGTCAGTCAGGAAAACAAGACTCCAGAAAGGAAAAAAAAAAAAAAAAAAAAAGAGCCCTCTTGTGACCTCTGTTGTCACTGCACACACATGGTGGACACACATATACTCGGGCACACACACATACACATAAATATCTTTTAAAACCTACCATGTAAAAAAAAAATTGCAAAACACAACATAGGACAGCAAAATGTGTAGAGACTCAATATACATCCCCAACATCAGCTACTTATAGTGGTAAGGACAGATGGATGGCTGAGTGAATGAACAGATGGATAGATGAATAATCAGAAAACAAGGAAGTGTGAAAAAGGAGGAAGGGGGGCACCTTTCAGTATGAACCAAAACCAAATAGGGACTGTATTCATGAGTCCATTCGCCTCATGGTTTTTGTTAGAAGTGAATTCTACATTATATCCTAATAAGATCAAGCTGATGAACAGTTAGGTCATCCCTTCAACAAGAACTGTTGAGTCCCCTAAGCCCTATCACTTCAGGACATCACGTGGAGCAGGAAGTGTGCCTGCCCTTGGGGTACTTAATCAGAAGTAAAATACCAAGGACAGGTAACAAAAATTCTGTGGTAATAACTTGCAAAGGTGTCAGCACACAAAAGAGGCTTTTAACCCAGCCTAGGTCAGTCAGGAAAACAAGACTCCAGAAAGGAAAA
>CAJQZJ010033609.1:367042-414599 GCA_907164525.1 Lophiomys imhausi | reverse complement strand
AAAAAAAAAAAAAAAAACACAACTGTACCTGCCTACTGAATCTATCTCATGTGTATGTCTCATGGAAATTTCCCTTTTGTTTGGCATTACATCATCCACCCTTTCAAGGGTGCTCATTTCTTGAGAACACATCAATCAATATAAATGTATTGAATGCCGAAAATCCAAGAGCCTCATTTTCCTGGATCATTCTCCATGTGCTAGAAGCCAAAGTTACAGGAAGACAAACACTTCCCTAGAGAAAATAGCTTCCTAGGTCAGAGAATTCAATAAACTTCTATGTAAGAAAAATGTAATACTGCTTTGCAATGCATGAGTTCTTTTTTAAATTGTATGGTTTCTCTATCCAAATTAAATTTAGACATCTCTCCAAAATAAACTTCAAAAAGCTAATAAAAGAAAATACCCACACTAAAATGTAACTTTAAATATTTCAATACAATTAAAACAATTAACAGAAAACTCTTCATTGTCTTTAGTATTAGTGTTCTGCCTGTTTGTATGTCTTTGCTGCACATGCATGGCTGATGACTGAGAAGTCCAGAACAGGGCATTGGATTCCCTGAAACTATAGTTACAGATGGTTATGGGCCATGACATGGGTGCTGAGAACCAAACCTGAGTCCTCTGGGGGAACAGCCAACGTGCTCTTAACCGCCGAACTATATACAGCTCTCCAGGAAACTCTTCTAGGCTAGCCACATAGCAGACTTACTTGACAGTCTGGGGTCAAAATGAGACTGGTCTATTTACAACCTGTATGGCCTTGGCAAGTTATCTAATTTCTCCATGGTTTTATCTATAATAGGTAAATAACGAGGTATAAACAGTCCCTCCTTCACAGAGCTGATGAATTAAATGTGTTATCTATAAGAGATTTGAAAGCCTGAGAGCTGTTGCATACAAGTGACCCTAGCAGGAGGGTCAGGAGTTCAAGATCATCCAAGGCTACTTAGAAAGTTGAAAGATAGGGCTGGAGAGATGGTTCAGAGGTTAAGAGGACTGGCTGTTCTTCCAAAGGTCCTGAGTTCAATTCCCAGCAACCACATGGTGGCTCACAACCATCTACATTGAGATCTGGTACCTGGGCATATATGTAGAGCAAATACTGTATACATAATAAATAAATAAATGTTTAAAAAAAAAAAAGAAAGTTGAAGGATAGCCTGAGCTATAGAAGACCTCGACACGGGTAACAAGGAATTTGATGTAGTACATACCCTAAGAGCTAAGTATTATCTAGACACAGTAATTACAATGCTTATAATTCCAGAAGTGGGGGAAGAGAAAGAGGGAGGGGGAGGAGGTTAGAACAAATGTGGGAGGAAGGAGATATCCATCAGGTTCAGCAGCTTTTGCCATTCTGTCCTTTGCTCTACTTGGGGGAGAGAAAAGGGCCCCGGGCACGTCTGTGAAAAAACTGAACTCAGTAACATATCCACCTCGAAGATGTCTCCCCAGCAGGTAAACAAAGATACTAACTTCCTAAATCAGAGGCGTGTGTGTTGTCTTTTGCGCTTATTTCCCTGCTGCTGTTTTTTTTTCCTTCCATGACTTTGATGGAATTACTCGAAATAAAAAAACAAAAGGTCACAATTACTAGAAAGAATCTAAAAATGCCACGAGATGAAATCGGTCGCAGCCATTTCTGTAATAAATGCTTCCTCCTGAGGGCGGAGTGTGTACGTAACGTCTTCCCAACAAAGCACCAGAGAGTAACTCTTCAGTATGCCATTTTCAAATCCTCACTGGGAACCACGTGGAAAAACCCCGCAAAGCTTCGGGGATTTTCTTCGTGGGTCTGGGGATTCAACGTGACTACTATGAGCGCCCGGAGGACCCTGCTCGATGGGGTGCAAGCGGTGGGCTCCCGCCCCGGCCTCCCACAGTCCCGCGCGTCCTCGGAAACCGTGCCGGGTGCCGCCCTGACGTTCACGGCTCTCTAGGGTTTCCATGTCACCCATGCATCCCTCCCAGCCGCGCGCGCACCGGAGAAAGGCGGGACCTAGCGAGTCACCGTCACGTGGGCGCTGGATCAGCAGAGGCCGTCTGCGCAGCGGCTGCGCGCGCCTCGCCCGGCCTTGGCGCCCGCAGCCTTAGTGGAAAATTTTCAGGAGACCTATTGAGGCTGCGCGGCTCAGGCCACGCCCCCTCCAGCCCGTTGCCTCGGCGCGGGTTCCTACTTCCCCTGGGGAACCAGCCTCGCCCCTCCCTCGCGCTTCTGCGCAAGCCCCGCCCTCTCCGGGGAAACCGCCGCGTAAGCCCCGCCTCCCGGCCCCATGGCCAGGACTTCCGGTGCTCCTTGGGCTCGCCGGCGCGCCTGCGAGGCTGCTTCACGTGTGACCGCCTGGCTTCCTGTGAGGAGAGAAGAGCGGCGTCGTGGCGCCTCAGCCTTTGCCTGCGGGGCGCCGCGGCCTGGGCACCGACACTTCAGCTCCACACGGGTCCCACAGCTCCCACGTGGAGCAGGACGGAGGGAGGAGCGGTTGGGATGGACATCTGCGGCTCGGTGAGAGGACCGAGTTCGCCTAAACAAAGCCTGACCTGGCTTCACTCACCGAGAAAATATAAATATTTTTTTTAACCTCCATCCAGAAATATGCCTCACAGAATTTATCCCTGAGGCAGCAATTGTGAGGAGCTTGACCTCACCCACCCAGGGGTGACAAATGGCTACACCGTCCATGACATTCTTTGGCTGTAAGGGGGTGTGTTGTGTGCGCGGTTACCCTCAAGAAAACAAATCTTACCGTTTTAGCGACGTGTTGGTTTCCAACGGTTGACTCGGGTGTTGCCAATGCGGAGGCCCGTGAAGTGGCATTAGCTCCACTTGTCCCCAAAGAGGTTTTACTTGAAACGGGCGTCTACATGAGACGACATTGTGCCAAAGATTTCTGCCAAGACAGTGGGAGTTTCTGTGAGTAAAGATCTCATAACCAATCCCATAAATGCACTCCCGAACCAGAATTGTAGGTATGTTAGTAAATCCTTATTTCAGTGTCTTGGCCTTGGGCGAAGAATAATCGGGAAATTGAGTGAAGGCCAAGAAGGTAGCCCAGTTGTGGCCCAAAAAGTAAGCACAGTATGTCGTTAAATCCCAGTCTTTTCTTTTTTAACAAGGAGACTGTTCACACATTCTTTTAAGTTAAATAGTCAGATTTTGGAAAATTGTAATCAGAGATTTTTAATTTTTCAAAGCAATCGAATGTACCACACTAGTCAACAAAACAAACCTTTATGTTTTATTGACACGCTCCTTGTTTTCTCCCTTAGTTCTTCATTCTAAGTGTGAGCTTCCTGTAATCCTGTGGACATGTGTGAGAACCAATGTGATATGGCTTCCACGGTTCACTTTCCAGCCTGTTTATTGCGGATTAGCAGGTGTCAGTGGAAGAATGAGGTCCATGAATCCTTAGTCTTCTCTGCCACTCTTTCCTAAGCCTAGCAGAATGGACCACAGCAGGACCACGGAAATGCCAGTGATAAACATTACAAAAAGCACCTAAATCAAACCAATCCTCTCGTGAGGGAGGAGACAGAAAGAACGCTGATAGTAGGTCCCTGGAAAGTTTTCCCGTCTCAATAACATTAAACATTTATACTGAAATAGCTGTTCATCTATCTGAATATTTCTAAAAAGGTCTTTTAGGGCTAAGTGTTTAGGGGCATTGGAATTTTATTCTTGCAGAGAAAAACTTACGCATTGCACACAACACTATTTACAAATACATGCTTTCAACTGCATAATGTACTTTTTAGACATGACTGAGTTCCTTGATCCAGGTCAATGGAGTATGAAACATCACAGCAGTGCTTCCAGGGAGTGTTATCTTTCTTAATAAAATTGACTCAGAATTGACACCTCTGTCATCCCTCCCGCCATGTCTGCCCTTTGACCCCAAAACCACTCTAGTCAGCCTGCAATTCTATTGGGAGACATTCCCTGCATATTAAAGAGATCAGAATTTTTCAAAGGCTACTACTACTAGTAGTCTTGGAGAAGACTGTTGTGGCCAAAAATTAATCTCATGACTTCTCTGCCTATAGACCTACTATGCTATATATAGCCTCATCTAAAGCCACTTTTCATTGCATATGTGTTTGTTGTAATTTTGTCTGGTGCTTGACAACCCCTGAAGTAGCCAGCATCCAGAACATAGTCCACTGATTCTCCTTGCTTGCCACCCATCCTTACCTACAGTCCCTTTCTATGTTGAACCAAGACTTGTCTTTGTGGGTAATACAGTATGACAGAAGAGAGAATAATATCTGTGAAGGGCAGTTCAAAAAGGCAGTGTCTGCCTCAGTATCTCCTCAGTCATCTGCACCAGGATAAGCCATCAGCCATGTCATGGAGATGTCGGTTGGCTTCTGGGAGCCTTAGAAAGGAAGCAACTGGTCAGTGCCAGCTTGCCCCCATGTGAATGAAAAGAGATGTTTCCACCTTTATCAAGACAGTAGGGAACTACAGCCCCACTAGACTAGAGTCTGCAGCTTTGTATCAGACCCTAAGCACCCAGCTCAACTCTTGAATTTCTGGTTGGCAGAAACCTTGAGAAATAATATAAATTACTGCTGTTTTCAGTCAGCCAGTAAGCTGGGATAATTTGTTACACAGCAATTCATATCTGATAATGGAGTATCCTCCAACTTCAGAAACATGCCCCAATCGATTAGCAAAGTGCTGTGTTATGTTACTTTGGACCTAGGAGCCATTTTACAGATGTTAAACTCTTTTATTGAGAGGACCTTCTCTACATGATCACAAGAATAGAATATACAAACCAATGGGGGGGGGGGTGAGAAAGGAATTTTTTTTTGTTTTCTTTTTCTTTCTTGGTTTTTTTGAGACAAGGTCTCACTATGTAGCCCTGGCTATCCTGCAACTCACTCTGTAGACCAGGCTGGCCTTGAACTCAGATCCACCTGCCTCTGCCTCCTGGGTGCTGGGATAAAGGTGTGCAACCACCACAACCACTCGGTAAGAAAGAAATTTTCTATGGACCCAGAAGAGATTAATACTGAGAAAACAATATGGATCAGACTGGAAACCATTTTAATAAGTGAAATAAGCCAAGATTTACATTGTATGATCTCATATGTGAAATCTAAATTAGTTGAATTTATAGAACTAAGAAATAGAACTGCGGAGCTGGAGATAATGGTTACATTTGAAGACGGCAAGTTATCTCAGTAGTTAAAGTGCTCACTGTACCAGCATGAGGAAGGACCCAGGTTCAGACCCATAGAACCCACATTTTTAAAAAGCTGATGAGCAAGGTAACATGCACTTGTAATCCTAGCCCTAGGAGGCAAGGGCAGGGGTGTCTCAGTGGCTGGCTGCCCAGCCAGTCTAGCCAGTTGGTGAGCACCAGATTCAGTGAGAGCTCCTGTCTCAAAAAAAGTGATAGGAAGATACATCACATTGACTTCTAGCCTTTACAGGTGCAAGCATGGCTATGCATACCACCACCAACACAGAGAGAGAGAGAGAGAATAGGAAATTTCAGTTTAATAAAAGTTCACAAAGTGTATTGTACAACATGGTGACTCTATCTAATAACTACATATTTTATTTTGAATATTCAAAGAGAGACTTTAAATATTCTTACTCCCAAAAAGGATAAATATGTGAGACTGCAGATGTTACTTAGCTTTCTTGAGGCATTTCACTATGTAAACATGTTTCAAAGCATCTTGCATAAAACTTTATTGAACTACTTAAAAATAAAACAAAATATGAAACTCATGGGAATAAAGGAAAAGATGTGGTTTGGAGGAAGAGGGGCCAGAGGAAAAGTAACTTTGTTATCTTTCCAAAATGCTAGTTTTTAAATTTGAACTTTGAGTAACACTGTCTTGGGACAAGGGAATCAGGCTGTCATTTAGTTAGATGAAACGGAGCCATTAGAAAGCAAGGCTTAGCAATTATTCTCATATTTGTGGCTTGCAAAAGAGTGGGTCTGAGAAAAAAGAAAACAACACGAGTGTCCATCACAGAGCCATTACAACAATCAGTCAGGGTTTGTGTGATGGGAAAATCAAATGCATAAACTCAGCAAACATTTTGTTGTTGGCCACCTATGTATCATGTAGGATATTGGGCAGTGTAGACTCAAAGATAAAACAGTAACCTCTTCAGTATGGAGTCAACATTGCAGAACAATGCACAGAGTAAAAGGATCATAAAAATAAGCAATAAAAAGTTGTATCCGGCCCTCATAGAAACAGCCAATCTGTATCAACCCCTGCAACTCCCAAGACTTCAAGAACATTGTAGAAGAAGAGACAGAATCGCCAGAGAATGGAAGGACAGATGTGAAACGCTGTCTGCTGGACATGACATGGCCATTCACTGCACTCATAAAACCACTGCTGCTGTGGTTATCTGCCTGAAACATGTACGAGACCAACAAGGTCAATCAACACTCACTCAGCAGGCCAGCCTGGTCTACTCTTCCTAGACAGAGTTCTAGGAAAGCCAAAGCTACACAGAGAAAAGCATAGTGTTTTCATTTCATGCAGAAATACAATAAAAATAAAACAGTGAGTGTCAATCTTGGCTGCAGTGCTTAGGAAAATATTTTTGAGGCTATGTTATTTAAGGATATGAAATGGAGAGAGTGGTAGCACAGAGGAGATCGAGACTGGTAAGGGCACAGCCAGGTAGGTAATGCTAAGTAAGAAACACAGTTTTATTCTGGTTGCAATTAAAGGTTGCTAGAGGGCTTTAAGTAAGGGAAGTAAATGGTTCATCTCTTCAAGCAAGAAAAATGACTAATGTTCAGAGTAGGTTTTCTGAATGCTGGTCAGGAAATGGATTGAAGAACATTCTAAGTAGTAGGCATGACTTAGGTGGAAAATGGTGTGTAATTTAAAAACAATAAATAGTACCTTTTGGAAAAGCACAGTATGAAAGGAGTATATTGACTATCTATTGATAAATAGTAAGCTATACCAAAAGGTGGTGCTTTAAAACAATGAGCAGCTATCCCTTGTTTCTATGGGTCAGGAATCCCAGGTGGTTTCCCTGGGGACAGTCACCTCAAGGATCAACTAAGCAGGAGCTGCCTCCACATTTAATCTTGACTTCCAGCAGGCTTCTGGGATTCCCTGGTTTTGCCAGGGGTATCAGTTCTTGTCACATGGGTCTTCCCATAGGACAGTTCAAGAGATGGCAGCTTGTTTCCCTTGAAGAAAACACAGAAGAGAGTAAGAGAGGGGAGGGGCAAGAGAAAGAGACAGATGCAAGCCATAGACTGTTTTTTTAAAGATTATTTTATGTGTGTGGGTGTTTTCCTTGTGTATGAGTGTGTGTGTACCCCATATGCATGCCTGCTACCGATGGATGTTGGAAGGTGTCAGATCCCCTGAATGGTGGGGTTGTGGATGGTTGTGAGCCACCATGAGGGTGCTGAGAATCAAACCTAGGTCCTCTGCATAACAAGTGCTTATGCATTGAGCCATCTCTCCAGCTCCCATGAAAGTCAATGTCTTTTGGTAAGCAAGTTTTAGAAGTGAGGATACTGGAGAAATGGGTTAGCATGAAGATCATTTGCTGTTCTTTCAGAACATTAGAGTTTCTCAGCACCCTTGTCAGTAGCTCACAATTGGCACTAACCCTAGCTCAAAGGGATTCCATCGCTCTGGCTTCTGTGAGAAAACACACACACACTTCAAACAAGAAGTGGTATGCTGTTATTTTTTGCCAAGTAGAACCAGTCACTAGGCCCAGTGTAGAAGATTTCCAAAAGGTAGGAGACCAGAAAGTAAGATTTGCTGGGTCCATCATTAGAGTAGAATTACAGACTGGGCCAAATCAGAGTGATGGATGCCAACCTCAGAATGAGACTTGCTGAAAGTGGAAGGTAGGGAGAAACAAACCCACTATAGGGTAAAGCACTGAATAAACAAACTTTTGAGGGTCCCTCTTAAGTCTAGCTGTTTAACAGGTTGGGAAGGTTAACTAATTACAGCCCCCTGTGGGGGGAGCACTCTATTTTATAAGGTAACAATGGTCGGATAATTCATAGAAGGTAGCTATCCACCCTCATTAAAAAAAAAAAAAAAAAAAACTCCCAACAACCATGCTGGATGGTAGTGGTACACAGCTTTAACCCTAGCGCTCGGGAGGCAGATCTCTGAGTTTGAGGCTAGCATGGTCGACAGAATTAGTTCCAGGATAGCCAGGGCCATATTGAGAAACCATGTCTCAAAAACAAAAAACAAAACAACAAAAACCCAAGGAAAAAAACACCCCACTTTCAAAAACCTATGTTGACAATGCACTCAAGAAAAATCGTGAGCTACTATGTGGCTACCTTTCCCGCACAGAATAGGCTACCAGACTGCTTTTGATCCCAGGGAGAACTACATTTTGCATCACAAAACCGGGCGTAGTAGCAAATACAGCAATTGCAGCTCCAGCTGTAATTCCAACTCCAGGTGTTAAGGAAAAGGGATAAGGAAAAGGGATCCTGAGTTCCAGCCCAGTGCAGACATGTTTTTCAAATTCTGGTTCAAAAACAGCCAGCAAGTACATTTTACACAACTCAAAATGCATCACATTTAGTCAAAATACAAGCTTCACAACGAAATGCTTAGTATTGCTGTATATAGATGGGATGGTGATTTTTCCCCATTCTATCGTACTCAGTAGGAGTATCTGGGATACAGTGGGGTCTCCCTGGGCGATAGCACAATGTCACCAGGTTAGGGCTGGCTATCAGAGTAGTGGGCTGCCATATGTGTGCTGACAACTGAACCTGGGTCCTCTGGAAGAGTAGCAAGTGCTCTTAAACGCTGAGCCATCTTTACAGTCCAGGCTGTTAGGAAGAATCAAACTGGTGATAGAAAAATCACTTTTTGCTTTGTTTTGGTCACATATTTGTCAGGTTTGTGTGTCTCCCTTAACTTTCCTGTAATATGAACCACCAAAAAGTCCAAAGGACATTACCTCTAGTTGTATTGCAAACATAACCAACAACTTACAGAACTTCCTAAACACTCTGACCAGGCAAGACATTTATCTGGAATGAAAAAGTGGTTTAAGATCTTTTGATTTTTATCAGTTGAAACCTGATAGGAAGGAATTTCCCAGGACTCCTCTTGAGTCCCTAGGGGGTGTAGTTGGAAGGAAGGTAATCAAGACTTTTCAGCCCCGATTGTATGTCAAATTCCTAACCTTTCAGAGGCGATTCGTCTCCATGGGGAGACTGTCGACACAGGGCTACAAACAAATTTGAACAATTTGAGGATTGTATAAGACAGCACAGGCTTACAAAGCCCGACACCACACGGTTTAGAAAACAGTACTGAAAAAAGAGGTGAGGAGGGAAGCATTAGGGCAGGCCGGAAAAGGCTTTCCTGGCTCTTAACGACTAAGTCTAGAGTGGCAGTAGCTCTTGAGAGGGGCAAGGGGACGTGCAGCATTAATATGACTATTGTTTAAGTGTGACTGGCCGTGCCACTGTAGGTTTAGGGTGAGGAACACAGGGTGTAAAGAGGAAATAGGGTCCTGCCCTGTCAATCACGAACACTGACACAGGCCGAAGGCACCCCAAGTCTTACGTGCCACGGAAACAGACGTTACAAATTTCCTCAGGAAAACACTGAAGGCAAAAACCGTGATCACACCCAGCCCTTTCCTCTATGCCCAGCCCAACCTCTCCCACGTCCCCCAAAGGAAGAGCGCACTAGGTCAAACTCGTTTATTCCTTCATCCAACTAGCATTTCTCTCTCGTCGGGGGTCTTTGTTCAACAGAAAGGGGAGGGTCCTCGCCTTTCCAGCAGCCCTGCATATTCTAGTCTAGGGGCTCCAAGAGCCCACCCCTCGGCCCCGACTCCGAAAAGACCACAGGACCACCGAGGGATCCCGGCTGCTTAGGAAGCTCCCGGCCTGCATTCCAACGAAGGCGCGCTCTCAGCTTGGGGTGGGGTGGTGGCCTGAGGGAAAAGTGTCCGCCAAGAGGCAACAGGACGCTCCCCAAGCCCCTGGACCCCTTTCGAGGTGTCTGGGCTTCCTGGCCAAAGGTAACCCTCCCCAGCACGCCGCCGCACATGTGCACCAAAAGTCTATCCCCAAACGGCACCCCGAGCCTCCCTAATCACCAGGCCAGCCCTGGAGAATGAAAGCAGATCTAGGTGGAAAGATCCAGAACACAATCCGACCCTCTGGGCAGCGTGGCGGCAGAGCTGGCTCAAGTTCTGCGGGAGAAAGACGAAAAAACCAAACCAAAAAACCTTAACGTAAATCTTAAGTCACCAGCTGGAGAGGGTTTGGGGTGGGGGGAGGTTGGGGTGGCAGCACAACACACGCCGGACCGTGTCCCCGAAACGCAGCGTTGGTGACCGGGATGCCGGGGAATCCGAGGGAGGCAGGCAGGCAGCCAGCCCCTCACGGCAGCCGCGGGTAGCGACCACCCACGGGGCCGCGGTGCCCCGGCTGCGGGAGCCGCGGGGAAGCGGGGGGGCGGCGGGGCGGGAGGCGGAGCCCAGGTGCTGTTGATACACAAAGACGGGCGCCCGCCGCCCCGCCCACTGACGCGGCGCCCGCCGCTATAACTCGCGCTCGCGAGGCGGCTCCACATCGCGCCACGCCGCCGCCCGCGCCGCCAGTCTCCAGTCTCCGCTGGAGGGTCGTGATCGCCGTTCCCCGCTTTAAAAAAAAAAAAAAAAAACCAGCAAAAAACCCAATAATAATTTAATTAAAAATCAACCTCTCCTGCCTGTTGGATTGCGGGGATTTTTTTTTCTTCCCTTACGGAGTCTGTCACTGTTATTTATTTTTTTTGGTCTCGTTTTGACGATTTCGGGGTGACCGAGACAGCCCCGCGGGAGACGCTGCCGTGAGGTGGGCCAGCCCAGAGGGAGAGCGCTGAGGTGAGGCGGGGGAGGGGCGGCGGGAGCGGGGTTCCGCGGGCCCCCGTTAGCAGAACGGGGAGCCGCGCGCGGGCCGTCCGCTCGGCGGCTGCTGCAAGCCTGCTCTCGCCCATGACTCGATTGGGGCTTTGAAGTAGACGCGAAGTCCGGGCGGGCTTCGTGGTGGGGGTGGAAAAAAGACGAGCCGCGAGGGCCGGACGATCGCCCCTCGGTATTGCATCAGTCCCTCCCGGGGCAGGGGAGGGGCCGGTGGCCGGGTCCCGGAGCCATCGCGGCTGCCGGGAGGCTCGGCGTGCGCCCGGGAACCAAGCCCTGGCCGGGGAGGACCGGGGTGGGGGGACACGGGGCTCGGTGCCGAGGCGGCCGGCGCATCTTTGTTCTCCCGGCCGCGCCGTCGGTACTTTTCCGCCCCTCGCCGCGCCCCCGCCCCTCGCTCGCCTGGTACTTTTCCACTCGCCTGGCGGGGGATGAATCAGCCGCGCTGCGCCGCCCGGCGGCGTCACGTGGTCGGCGGCGGGCGGGCGGGCGCCGCAGTCCTGACGCGCCGCCTCTACCTTCTTCGCAGGCAGCCTCGGGGGCCAGTGCACCGCCAAGGACAAAAGGGAGCAGCGCAGCAGCAACGCCTCGCGCCGTCCCGTCCCCCCCCCGGATCGAGAATGAAGAAGACCGAGATGGGAAGGTTTAACATCTCCCCGGATGAGGACAGCAGCAGCTACAGCTCCAACAGTGACTTCAACTACTCGTACCCCACCAAGCAGGCTGCTCTGAAAAGGTGAGAGAAGCGCGCTTTGCAAAGGAAGAAAACGTAAAACGGGGGGTTGAGAGAAAAACCAGCTTGCACACGTGGTTGTCTCGGGGCTGGAGGGACGGCGCTCCCACCCAGGAATCCCGGGGCTCACACGGTAGCCTCCTAAATTACCCGCAGGACGGACAGGAACACCTAGCCCATGTGACTCCTCCCGCATTGACGAAAAGGCGCGGTAGCAGCAGAACTGAAGGGTTGTTTTACTTCATGTACACTAAGACACGATTTGCATACCGTCCGCTCAGGTTACAGTGACCTCTTTTCATTTTACTTTTTTTTTTTTTTTCCCTCCAGCCATTATGTGGACGTGGACCCTGAAAACCAGAACTTTTTACTTGAATCAAATTTGGGGAAGAAGAAGTACGAAACAGACTTTGTAAGTTGAAAATACTATTATGTGCCTGGCTTTATGGAGTCAAAGAATAGTGTTACTTTTAGATTTCAAATCTGACTTGCCCGAAGCTGGTTTTCTCCTTTTAATTATTGTTATATGTTTGGTTATCGTTTCCCTCTGTATAGCATCCAGGTACTACTTCCTTTGGAATGTCAGTATTTAATCTGAGCAATGCGATTGTGGGCAGTGGAATCCTTGGGCTTTCTTATGCCATGGCTAATACTGGAATTGCTCTTTTTATGTAAGTATGTGTAAGTAGTGAGCCTGCCGTGCGGGGCAGTTAATATGATAAACATACTATTGGCTCCAGAAAACAGAATTTGCACTTCAAAGTAGTTGGTTTTAAAGGTCATTTAAATTTCAAGTACGAGGAATCCGAAGCTTTGTTTTGCCAAGAAAGCAAGTTAGACAGAAGATGGGGTGACACTTAAAGCTGACGTGTTGAGGCCAGTCTTTCAAAAAGCCAACGGGTATTGTTAATTGTAAAAGAAATATCAGTGAGTCTAATTAACTTTTGATTAAAAACAGAAGTGGAATGACTCCAAATAGGTTCCGTAAGTTGACAGTCTCCCCCAAAAGCTTGTGACCCCTTTACATGCATAAGGAAAAGAGCATTCTGGGTTTATAAGGTGTGGTGATATTTACCCAGCTTAGAACAGGCTTGTTTTAGAAGTGAGTCATAGTTTTCTGGATGCTAAAAAAGCAAATTCACCTTTTTGAATAATGTTTTTCCAGATCTGTATGATCAATGCGTAGCTGCTTTAAATTATAGCCTACTAATTTTTAAAAAGTTAATAAGCTGATCCTCCACTTTCCAGAATTTATGTTTGGAGGTCACTGACCTTTGGGGAATATGATTGAAGAGCGGTAGACTACTAGAGGTACCAGTCAGTGGCAGAGTGCCTACTTGGCATGATCCCAGTACTATTAGACCGGAAAACTGGTAGCAAGCAGTAAAAAGACGCTCTTTCCAAGTACAGAAGCATGTACAGGTTTGCGTGTGGTTTTCACTGTTACAAGTTTCAAGCTGTAGATCGTTGGCCGCCCTCTGGCCTTACCATAACCTTACATGAGGATGAGAAACATGCACTCTACAACTGTCCCTTTGTCTTCAGGACAGTTTATGTTTTGGTTAGATGATGGGGGTACCTTCCACTCGATGCTTTCTCCATCACGATAAAAATCTTTACAAGAAAAAGGCTCTGAAATCCCACAGTGATGTTAAGCCTGGCTTTGAGCACTAGACGCATTGGGATAAAGATTTGGGGGGGTTCTTGCCAAAATGAGGCCTCAGGAGCATCCTGAAATTTCAGGCTTTTGTGGGAATTTGAACGGCTGGAATCACAGCTAAATATTTGAAACCCTTCCTAGCTCTTGCCATGAAAGCGGGAAACGTTTTAAAATGCTACCAATGTGGTTATTGGTAACTGTTTCATAACTGAAAGTAAAACTCAACCATGTTACCCTTGAACTTTTGAGATTCTGCTTTAATAGCTTACTATGTGCTTGGTGAACCATTTTAATAAATGGCTAAATGATACCAATATTGTGTGAGTTTTTTATTCATTCATACTTGCATTACATACAAAGGTAAACAGGCCAAAAGCCACATACTGAAATGGCTAGTCGACCTTTTACAGAGAGGTTATTCTTGAGGGTGAAAGTAGCCTCCAAAGGGCATGAAACCCATTGTAGTCTCTGTAAGGCATAGTGCCTAATTTACTTTAATGGTTTTTAACTAAACCATCTTTTTTCAAGAGGTCAAGCTCAGAGCTACCTGGGAACCACTGACACCGACCTTAGACCTTAGAATAGAAGTCACATCCTGTACTTTATGTGCTGATACCCCCTCCCTTTTTTTTTTTTTTTTTTTTGCTAGCACCTTATTCACTGTTTGCCCATTCAGGGTCAAAATTTGTGACTCATTTGTATGTTTGCTATTTTGGTTTTAATCACTGCCTTATCTACCTTCTCAGAAAGGATAGTGGGACTTGACTGGGAGCCTGTACTCTTAGGAAAACAGGGTGGAGTTAGATCCCTTTAGGCCTTATTCTCCCTTTATTTTTCTCTTCCAGTTCAAATGGAAGGGTGGAGCTGATAGCTCACCTGTTCTAGCGTTCAGGACTCTGCAGCGTGTTCTGTTTTCACAGCTGTCACTTCTGATTTGTTAGTAAACCTTTTTAATAGTGTCCGACTAGACATTAGTTTCCACTTCCACCCGTTTCATTTCTTTCAGTCTGTCTGTTCTATGGGGTCTTGGCCTTTCCTGACCCATCTCAATTGAACGGTGTAAAAGCCTTGTGGACTAGGTTTAATGGCAAGTTTTAAATGAAACCGTTTGAAATTCGTGGCAGGCATATAAAGAGTTATGGTACCAGAATCCAAGTTTCTACTCCCCTGGGACTTGGGGCTTTGCAGAGTCCCCTGCATTTGGCACAGTGTACACACCGCTTTTAACACCATGAAACTCACATGATACAAGTTAGTGTCAGTCAAGAGTTAGGGGAGGAAACACCACCAGTGGTAGCTCAGACAGGAAATGTTTTTAAATGTAAAGCCCTGCTTATTTCTAACCAAGTGCCTTTTCCTTTTCTCAGAATTCTCTTGACATTCGTGTCAATATTTTCCTTGTATTCTGTTCATCTCCTCCTGAAGACTGCCAATGAAGGAGGTACAGTAGCATTCCTGATTTTCCTCCCCATTCCCCTAGGTAATCTTTGCCTATCCTGATTTTAAGGGGTAGTAGAGCTTTCAGAGTGCTTCATTCCTCTGTGTTGTTTTATACAGGATCTCTATTATACGAACAGTTGGGACATAAGGCGTTCGGGCTGGCTGGAAAGCTGGCAGCCTCCGGATCGATAACAATGCAGAACATTGGAGGTAAGTTTTTAACGGGCACTCGGGATAGACTTCATTTAATAGCACAAGGTGTTGACACATGGCTTGAGTGTCACAGGCCACATTTTGCACTTGTAATGGTTTAATTTTGTTTTCCTCCAGCTATGTCAAGCTACCTCTTCATAGTGAAATATGAGTTACCTTTGGTGATCAAGGCTTTAATGAACATTGAAGACACAAATGGGTAGGTTCTGAGTAAGGTCACTCCTGAGAAGCAATTGCAGATACATTTTTGTCAAAGTTGGATGTAAAACAGTTACCAATAAATTTCGCAAGAGTATGCCTGTCAAGAATATTTCTAACAAGGAAGTGTCCCACAAACTGACTGATAAGGACTCTTGCAGCCCCTGGGTCTTAGCGTAGACTAGGAAATACACAAACCTGGCTTCAAAACTTTTCTAGTGCTTGACTTCATCTGTTTATTACATTTGTTACAGCTGCTGAATGTAGAGCACGTTAAGGCAGGTCCCCCCCCCCAACCCAATGGTGCTTAAAATAGTTAATAAAACTAGAAAATGAGCTGGGTGTAGTGGCGCACGCCTTTAATCCCAGCCCTCGGGAGGCAGAGGCAGGCGGATCTCTGAGTTCAAGGCCAGCCTGGTCTACAAAGTGAGTCCAGGACAGTCAAGGATACACGAGAAAAAAACCCTGTCTCGAAAAACCTAGAAAGTCAACAGCTGTGCAATGGAAATGTTAAACCTGTTGCGAAGTCACTCAGCCCGGTGGAGGAACAGGGTCTAATGTACAGGGCCAAGGTCCATTTGCTTCCCAGGTTGCACACAGTTGCTGCCTCACAGCAGAGAAGTGTGGCTCTCCGCCGTGTCTTTAGAGACTCGGGTGAAGGTGCCGATCATTCAGCATTAGTTTTCTGTGGGGTCCTCCTTACTAGCCCTGAGTGAAGTGGAAATCACGGGGAGTGTTTTGGACTTGAAAATAGTTATTTGAAACTAACGCTTTAAAAAAGGATTGGCTTTCTTTTGAAACGGGTCTCACTGTTTAGTCTGTCTGGCCTGGACCTCAAACAGACCAATCTGCCGCTGGGACAGAAAGTGCAAGTGCATGCTACCGCCATGCCTAGCGAAAATGGGTGTTAGTTACTTAGGAAAAAACAGTTCTACAATTTGGGGAACATGTAGGCTCAGAATGACCCTTTGACTATCTTGGAGTCAAGGTGTTACTATGATGATCTGGAATAAGTTCTGGTTGAGTGGGGGTTCGGTTCAGTCTAATGTGGGGGGAGAAGAGTGGTTGCCTGTGCATTTTAATCTTAGTCTGGAAAGTTCCTTACTAAAATGCTTAACGAGTACTTTAACAAACCGTAGAGGAACAGTCCTGCGGTTCCTTCTTGTCAGTATTAGAAATTAAAGCTAGAGCTGTGACACTGCTGTACAGTTTTTCCCAAAGTACCTAAAGATAAGCTCACTGGCTCCACAGAGCAGCTCTGTTGCCTACGTTAGTATCGAGCTTTAAGTGTTTTATGTTATGAATCAGCTGGCGGACTTCCTGGAAGAAAGAGGCGCAAAAGCTGGTGCTGTTCGTGCCCCATCTCTAACCTGAGAGAGAGAGTGCTGAAACAAAAGGGTGCGAAGTTAGCCGTGCTGTCAAAGAGAGGCTTCCTTTTAAACTGTCCTTTTCATGTGTGGTTCCTGGAGTTTCTAAGTATGCATGTAGTTGATTTTTTTTTTTATTTCCTCTTTTTGTTCAGATTGTGGTATCTGAATGGTGACTATCTGGTCCTGTTGGTGTCCTTGGTGCTCATCCTTCCTTTGTCGCTGCTAAGAAATCTAGGTGAGCAAACATGCATTGAGCCTCTCCCCAGCAACTTCACACTATACCAGAAATCTTGAAGGCTTTCAGCACCTTCTCTTGGGAATGGCAGCAGGGCAAGACCCTTTTAAAGCCCGCATAACACTCCATTGATGGTTCTCGCTAGTGTCTTGTGCTCTCCGTCCATCCCTGTTTGATTAAAGCGTTCCTGCTTTTTTCCCCACCTCTAGGATACTTGGGGTATACCAGTGGCCTTTCCTTGCTGTGCATGATGTTCTTTCTGATTGTGGTAGGTAGTGATTTTTCTTTAGAAAAATACATTTTTAAGCTCTGCTAAATCACTCAACTTAACAATGCAAAATACATTTTCAGGTGATTTGCAAGAAATTTCAGATTCCTTGCCCCGTGGAAGCTGCTTTGATGATTAATGAAACTGTGAACAGCACCTTTACCCAGGCGGCTTTGGCATCTCTGGCGTCCAACGCCACCGCAGTGGATTCTTGCAGGCCACGTTATTTTATCTTCAACTCACAGGTAGCTTAGTCACAGTCCTGCTTTCTAAAAAAAATTTTTTTAAGGAAGGATAAAAGTAAAATGCCCCTTAGGGATTTAAAAATTATCTTAAGACTAATTGAGGATAAGGTTGATCGATGGCTTTAAAAAATAAAACTGGAGAACTAGACAAAGTTTTGGATTCCATCCTGGACTAGGAAGGCAATCAAAATAATAACGTCATTGTGGCACATTTAAGGTGTCAGATACAGGTCATACTGGGAAAACAATTGAAGAATGAGAATTAATTATGCGAAAGTGAATTATTCCAGCTTTGGTTGTAAGCTCCTCTGAAGCTTAGCCGGGAACTGACAAGGGTGTGCCACGGGGTATGAGTACAGCCTTGTGTCTTTCTTAGACGGTGTATGCTGTGCCCATCCTGACGTTTTCCTTCGTCTGCCACCCTGCTGTTCTTCCAATCTACGAGGAGCTCAAAAGGTACCTCATCTTTTCCGAGTTACGTGTGCATACTAAAGCAGTACGTACAGAACTTGCTAAAATACACACTTCTCTCCCTTGTATGCAGCCGCAGCCGCAGAAGGATGATGAATGTGTCCAAGATTTCTTTCTTCTCCATGTTTCTGATGTATCTGCTGGCTGCACTCTTTGGATACCTGACATTTTATGGTAAATGATGAGTAATTTAAGAAAAAGACTCATATTGAAATGAAACTGACATTGTATGTGTAGTTTTACTGTAAAAAGTCCCAATCTGGTTTAGTCGGTAATTGTGGAGTCCAGATTCCAGAGCACCCACCAGCCATTGGGATGTTTCTGTGACAGATAACCTGGTCTCTGTTGAGCTCATGCCCTCTCTGCTCCCTTCTTTATCTGTAACTAACACAACACACATGCATGCACACGCATGCAAAGCCAGACTGGGATTTAACTGCCTGGCCCCTGGTAGACCTCGCTGGAGGTCATGTGGCTAAATCTCGATATTTAGAAAAAATTTCCCCTAATGTCACTTTAATTGCATTAGCCATAATTCCAGATTAATCTCATTAGCCTCTTGGTTTACAGTCATTTTGTGAGTAGCTAATGATTGTGGTGCAGATTGCACTGCACGTTAGCTTTCCTGCTTGATCCCCAGAGAAAAACCACACTGAAGGCCTGTTTGTGTTCCATGTCCCTACAGAACATGTCGAGTCAGAATTACTCCATACCTACTCTTCAGTCGTGGGAACTGACATTCTTCTCCTTGTCGTCCGTTTGGCTGTGTTGGTGGCCGTCACCCTCACAGTACCAGTGGTTATTTTCCCGGTAAGTAACCACCTGTTCCTGCAACAACTGTGAGTCTGGGTGTGATAAAGGGGGAGACCTGTGTAGATGGCTTACATGGCTGAATGTGGATTCTAGGTCATCGTGTAGCAGAAAACACAAGTGTCAGTCCTCTGAAGAATGGCTGTCATCGGTACATTCTCACCTGCGGACTCTTTGCCTTAATTAAAGTTAGATTGTTAAGTAATAAACAATGCTTAACTTTTTCAGATCCGGAGTTCCGTCACACACTTACTGTGTGCTGCAAAAGAGTTCAGCTGGTGGCGCCACAGCATCATCACCGTGTGCATCTTGGCCTTTACCAATTTGCTTGTCATCTTTGTCCCTACTATTAGGGACATCTTTGGTTTCATTGGTAAGTTTTGATTCGTGTGTCTGGAACATTAAGACCTTAAAAAAAAATAGATTCATCGAGTTCTCAAATGGCCAACGTCCTTTCACAGGGGCGTCCGCAGCGGCGATGCTGATCTTTATTCTCCCATCTGCCTTCTACATCAAGTTAGTGAAGAAAGAACCTATGAAGTCTGTGCAAAAGATTGGGGTGAGTGGGAGATGACCATAAAATCAGTAGTTATTTTTGTGTCTCTTGTAAAGCCTTAGTAATGAAGTATTTCACAGAAGAGGATGGGATGGGGGCTGGAAGCTTGCTGTGAAAAATAGATAATGTAATTGCAAGGAGGCTGTTAGAGAGCAGTGTAAACTGCCGGTGCCCTGTATGACGGGCACAGAGAGAGAGGCACATTGTGTGTGTACACAACAGGACGACCGAGGTGTGTTTAATGAGACTGGCCATTCTTGCCTACGAGCCCTGGGAGACGGCTTCAAATGGGTACACTATTATGCATTCATTCTTAGGTTTGATAGCCTTTGGTTTCAAAGCAGAGATTCAGTAAGCACAAACCATGGGCTTTGTGGCCAAAATGCTGGCAAGGGATACTCAGGAGTAAAAGACTACGAGCCCTACTGGCCACTCTATTCTGATCTGGAGAATGAGGTTACAAATAAGCAGAGGCGAAGTTTTCTTAGGGAGCTAAGCGAGCTATTGATCCCACCGGGCACCTGCAAACCAAGGTCTACTTCCTTAAATCAATGAGCTTCTTAATTAGAGGGAACTATTGTAATGTGCGATTTCAGGGTCCCTTGCTGATGAGTCTTTTCTCTGTGTCTTGCAGGCCCTGTTCTTCCTGCTAAGTGGCATAGTGGTAATGATCGGGAGCATGGCCTTGATTGTGTTGGACTGGGTGCACGATGCCTCTGCGGGTGGCCACTAATGGCGCCACTCAGACTCAGTGGTCCATCTGCCGCCAGTGTTGAGCCAACACTCAACTTGCTCAGAAATCTCACCTGATGCTTTCAGTTCACTTCCTTTTGAAATGCAGAGTCCTCGCTGGTTCTTCTGGATGCAGAATAAGTGAACATTTCTTTCCTTTTGGTTTTTTTTTTTTTTAAGAGAAACTTACCTGTGCGCTAGGGAATGGATATTAACAACAAAACCACGAGTCTTGGGTTAAGGGAAGTGACAATTTATTCCATTCCAGAGAATGGACGAACTTTTAACTTTTATCAAGCCACATGTCTGGCTGTGTCATTGTTTAACTTGGATATTTTATGATTTTACTTGAATGTGCCTAACGGAACCATTTGATGTGAGAAACACTTCTTAATTTACAGCAAAGTATTGAAATAGCATTGAGAAAAACACTTTATTTTTTGTACCAAAAATACTTTAAAAGACCTCAGAAGCACTATTTTACTTTGAAGAAATTACATTTTTTGAACTTTATCCAGAACCAGTTGTCAATAAACTCCATAAAACAGTTTAATTGATATTTAAAAGTGAATATTAGTATTATGAAATTATTTGCCTTTTTTGTAGGCATTATAAGCCAAATACTTTTTTACCCAAAAATCATTTTCGGGAAAATGTTATAAAAAAAAAAATTGCACCATGAATTAGCATAGTTTTGTTTTGTTCATTCATATTTCATTTAAAGGATAATTGGTAATTGTTGTACCAAATCAGGTGAACTCTGTTCATCACTTTCTTTGCCTCCAGATAATTGGTTCATTAAAACTAAAATGTTTATGTCTTTAACCTATTAGGCTGGAAAACAGTGCAGATATTTCTGTAGCAAGTGAAATGACTGATCTTGAGGTACCAAATAGTGCAATTGGGTAAAACAGGGTTTATTCAGTTGCGTCTGTCTCCAGAGTTCTATTGTCAGCTCTGGGTTGTGCTTTTGGGCCCACCCTTTAAAACACTGCTTCCAGAAGTAAAACTGGGCGTTTGGCAGTAGTAGTCCAAAACTCTCAAGTAGAAAGTACAACTTCCAAATGCTCTGGAACTGGAAGCATGATATACTTGACAACGACACTCAGCTGTCCCCTGCTGTGGGGACAGTAGAGGTCTAACCCGCAGGGTTCACCAGAGCTGGCACACTGCAAGTTCTCTTCAGAAAGGTCACGGGTTTTCTCATGCAGTAAGCTTTTTAAAAACTCGCACTGGATTGTCATCTCATTCTTGTACAATGCAGAATTATTTGTTTACATCAAGCAAGTGATTACTTAGGGGAAGTGGTACAACCTGGTTGTACTTGGTTTCTGGCCCAACTGCATGCTTACCTTTCCATTTCAATTCCAGTTAAAAGTGAAAATATTACTCTGGAGCTTGGCTTTAAGAGCACATTTATTGTATGTTAGCGGTGTATGGTGAATATATTATTAAATAATGTGGTACTTTGCTCATCAGGCATAATGTCTAAGGTCTAATATAGGTAATTCCATTAAGTTGGTTGGGGGAAGCAAGTGAAATCAGTTGGCCATCTGGCTCTTAAGCTTTCCTCTTGAACTAAATGTTTTTAGTTTGAGGCAAGGGCCAGAAATGTGGCGCACATGATTTTTGTTACACGGTCTTGTATATGTGACTAAATTCATAGGCAAGTTGTGTCTGCTATTAAAGTCCCTTGCAGACTGGAAGACTACATTGGTAGTGCTACATTGGGTGAAACCAATGGTCCATTTTGTCCCGAAGATGAAATCATTGGGGACCATCTAGAAGCAAAGGCAGTGAGAAGACACTCTGCCGCGCTGCTTTCATTTCATTCAAATCCAAAACCTCACCTGTAGGTCAAGAATTCACACTAATGCTTGAAGTCCTGCAAAGAGTTGCCAGCAATCAGTGAAGGTGCCATGGCAACCAGAAAGAAGTGGAGGAGAAAAAAAAAAATCTGTTTGCATCCAGTCGATGTGGAGAGACTTCCCATGCATCCAGTCGATGTGGAGAGACTTCCCAAACCTTTTTTGAGGAAGCACAACCTAAGGTTCACAGTGAATTTTAGGCCACATTCCAGTGCTTGGGCCTGTTTATCTGCCTTGAGGTTCCTAAACTGAATTCCCATGCTTGAGCAGCCTTCAGTATTAAAACCACTGTCTTGTCACCTCATTTGCATTGCTGTCTTCCATGGATGTTTCAGTTATAACTGTACTGTTATTTATAGAGCAGCATTAATCCATTAAAGCTAACCTATTTTTCAATATTTATGATAAACTGTACATACATTGTCCATATGTATTTGTAAATAGATTGTATATACCGGCAGAATTGGGTCTTGGGTTCAAATGTATATATTCCGGTAAGTTTCTTAACTGCATTTTGATGAATTTACGTTATATATATAAGTCCCCAAAGTACTTGTACAGAGAATTCAATATTAGAAATTGACATTGTGTATAATACTATAAAACTAAAAATACTTGTTTAAATTGTTTTGCAATAAACTGATTGGACATCAATTTAAGTTCAAATGTTTTGTTAAAGCTTTAAGTGAGGTCTAAGTTTTCAAAATGCAGTAGCTGCAAACATATCTGATAACACGTCAAATGTCTCAGCGAAAGCTTTTGTATGTATATAGTGTAAATGTCCCCTTGTACTGTTAGAGGCTAACAC
Source organism: Lophiomys imhausi (assembly GCA_907164525.1). Classification (NCBI taxonomy): domain Eukaryota; kingdom Metazoa; phylum Chordata; class Mammalia; order Rodentia; family Muridae; genus Lophiomys; species Lophiomys imhausi. The sequence continues at coordinate 392,074 of CAJQZJ010033609.1, read as the reverse complement.
GCCCCTGTGGCTTGTTGGCAAGGAAGCTACACCAGTTTCAATGAAACAATGTATGTTTTAACTGAACTAAAATAAATACGTGTTTAATCCTGAGGAGAGTCTTTTTTTTTTCTTCTGGGTAATGAGATGAAGAAAAGGTGCCTTATATCACAGCACTTACTAAATATCCATATAACAGGAGTCCAGTGAAGGAAGACATCCTTATCTTAACAAAGCTTCCAAAGTTAGAGAGTTATGTTGAGGAGTTGGAGGTTCAGGCTTATCCTTGCTGTTGGTAACCATCCACCAGTTTGTGTCTCATCAAAGTCAGTGCTGTTTGTTTTTAGGAAGCTACGGCAATGCACCATGGAGATGAATCCAGATAGGTCTGAAAGGGTTTGATGCATGTGTGTTGTGTAAGGGCATGGTTTTCCTTAAGAACCTGAGAGGTAGCCGGGCGGTGGTGGCGCACGCCTTTAATCCCAGCACTTGGGAGGCAGAGGCAGGCGGATCTTTGCGAGTTCGAGGCCAGCCTGGTCTACAAAGCGAGTCCAGGACAGCCAGAGCTGTTAAACAGAGAAACCCTGTCTCGAAAAAAAAAAAAAAAAAACACAAAAACACAAAAAGAACCTGAGAGGTAACTAAGGATAGCTCAGATATGTCCTGGTCCTTTAAGGCTTAGGGGATAATAAGGCAAAATTGCTTTGAGAGGGCTCCAAAGATATCACTCAGGAAAGTAATGTCCCAAATTAGCAATGCAATTACAAAATGTGGCTAAGGCTTGTGCAAAACCCTAAGGTGTTTAACTGGCTTTCATCGGGCACCTATTGAGCAGTCAACGTGGGAATCATGATGGGGCTCTGTCACCTTGGTTTTGATACAGTGCTTTCTGTTACGCTATGCCTTAAACACCAGTTTGTTTAAAATTGGTATTACATGCCTCTTGTTCCACTCACTATGCACACTAACCAGTGACCCAGCCTAAAGAACTAAGGCTGTGCGCCTTGAGTTGCACATCCTCGCACCTAGAGAGATGACTGTTACATTTCCACAAAGGTGAAGGAAACCTGCAAGTTAGTTTAAGCAGAAAGTGACTGGTAGGATGTCGGACGGGAGTGTCTGAGAGGGTTAGGCATGTGTTACATCAGTGGCCTTGCAAATATCAAAAACAGCCTGTTCTGGAGACCGACACAAGCGTGTGACATTTACTACAGAGCCGCACAGTCAGATCCCCAGCCCTCAACTTTATCAATTTCTCCAAAAACGAGCTAGGCAGCAGTCAAGCCTCTGCCCTGATGTCTTCAAATGCAGGTGGAAGGGCTGGAGACTGGAGGCACAGCTGCCAGGAGCCTGCTCTGTGGTGTGAAGAGTTTTCAGAGGGAGGCTGTGATGGTGGGGGGCTAGAAACTGACACCTGCTCCTTTGTTCACACTTAGTATCCATGAAAACCGTTTTAATCCTCAGCAGTGTGGGTGACTCCTGGCAAGAAAAACACCACCCGGTACATGTCTTAATAAAACAGTCCCATGAAAACAACAAGCTGTGTTCTTACAGATTTCCTTTTTCTAGAGATATTCACACAAGACACCAGCTTGCTTTTATGACTGACTCAACTCATCATTTTCTAGCTACCTCATCTCCCGCCATCACCCCCATTTTCTTACAAGCTTCTCACCTTCCTTATCATGAGTTTATCACAGTTCATCAATGTACTCTACATAACTGTTGAATGGATTAGTGCCCCCTATTCAGTATTATAGTTGAAATGAGGCTCACATTTTTAAGCAAGAATTTACTAAATGCTTGCAAGATAAATACAGCACATGCTGTAAAATTAGAGAGCGATTTAAAAAAAATATGTAAGTGGGGGTTTTGAGTCTAACTCATGATCTGCCCCCAGGCTGCAGAAGCCGTCTTTGGCTTCCACTACTTAAGTGGTTTGTTCAAAGCCCGGTCAACTTTGACTGACCCTTACCAACCGTGAAGAGTTAACCCAAGAAGTCTGCTCGATGACCCTTGGCGAGTCCTAGGAATGTTCCCATCCGAAGGTTCCTTATGTTAGCATTGAGGACTTTGTTATGGTCACCCTGGAGTGACAGACATGCCATACTGGCTTGTCAGGCTGCTATGCACAAACACCAAATTTAATGATGTGCACCTGGTCTCATTGTTGGGGTCTTGGTTTTTGTCAAGTTGCACAGCAGCGAGTTCTTTCGTAAGCAGCCCCTCCCCCAGTGAGCCTGGAGACTCTTTGGGGGGGGGGGGAGCGGGGGGCTTCCCACTTGTGTCCCATAGTCAGGTGAAAAAGGAAAAGAGCTCCCCTGTGTGGTCTCTAGCTAGAAATGTCTCAGGAGCCTGTGCTGGGTTCCCAAAATCCTCTGCTGTAAGTCTTTCCCTGTTGGTTTAGTTCTGAGCTCTTTCCTGTAGTCAGCTTTTGTTTTTAGGAGTGAACTTCATTAGCAAATGACGCAAATACGTTCTGATTTTTAAATCCGACACTGGCTCTTGTCATCTCTAGGAAGAAGCGATTTTGGAGATTAAGAACCTCAAACAGATAGCTGGGCCTTCAACAACTCCCATTTGACACCTTTCCCTCCCAATTTCCCTAAGCTGGGTCGTTAACTGGGGGAGTCTGTCTGCCCTTCCATAGCAGGGTTGTTGCCTCTTCATCCCCAGGAAGCTTCAGCGCTGCCTTCAGATTAGCCCATGCTCAGAAAATGAAGGCTTGAGTTCTGTCCCCAGAATTCACCTTCCAGATCAGAAATGACAGTGCACTGGCCAAGGGCTTCCATTTGCATTCTGTCCTTAGGCAGAATCTGTCCGACCCTCACCATTCCTAAGGGACTTCTTTGGGTGTCTTTTCTAACCACATACAGTGCTTATCCTGAAAGGAGTTCTGGTAAGTTCAGTTTTTCTACCTGAGTCGATTGAACATGTCTGAAATAGAGCCTACTCTTTCGAGCTCCCCAATGTCCTGTAGTGGGTAAGAAGGGTTGCCTTCAACTGGGGCCCTACAGAAGATAGACTCCACCCCCCAGCTCCAAATTCCTTCAGAGCAAGCCCTCAAGATGACTAGAATCCTAAGTCTGGAACCACTGGGTCCCCTTATTAGCAAGATGCATCCTTAGCTCCTGCCTAGACACACATGCCTTTACCTCTCAGCACCTCCTAGAAGCTTTCAGATTATCCCGAAGCTCCCAGGGAAATTGGGTCTCTGGTGGACAAACGAGTTGCCCAGTACATATACAATTCCTTCTGGTGTCTCTGTGGCAGGACAGGAAAAGAAAAGAGACACAAATGTCACTAAATCTTATATGATCACCAGTGAACAATGATGTCGTTAAAGAAGATTACCTACCAGGGCAGGAAGAAATAGGTGAGGGAAAAAACAAAAAAAAAAAAAAAAAAAAGTATGGCTGGGCAGTGGTGGCGCACACCTTTAATCCCAGCACTTGGGAGGCAGAAGCAGGTGGATCTTTGTGACTATGAGGCCAGACTGGTCTACAGAGTGAGTACCAGAACATTCAGAGCTAAATTAAAAAGATCCTCTCTAAAAAAAAAAAAAACAAAAAAAACAAAAACAAAGCAAAACAAAAAACCTCACACAAAAAGTCTATTCTTCAACAATAGCTAGTTCTGAAGACATTATCATAAAGCAGTTCTCAGAGTTATCCATTGCTTAAGGATTTGAGGAAATTCTGGATCCTGTATATATAATCTTTCAAGGGTATATTTTGATATTTTTACGTCATTTTCCCCTTCCCTTTTATCCCTCTAATCCCTTTAATGCCCCCCTTGCTCCCCTCTAATTCATGGCCTCTTTAGTCAATATTGCTACATGTATGTATAAATGGATAAATATGTGAACACAGCCTGCTGAGTCTGCTTGGTATTGTTTGTATGATTTCAGGGCTAACCACATGGAATTGGATAACTAATTAGGGGGCTCATCCCTAAGAGAAGACTAACTCTCCCTCTCTAGGCAACTATTAGTTGCCTTTAACCAACATATTTTTTTAAGTATTCGTGTATTTATTTTAAATATGTGTATGTGCCTGATTGTATGTATTCATATCACATGTTGGGTCTGGGAGTCAAATCTGGGTTCCCTGCAGGAACAGTAAGCATTCTCAAGCACTGAGCAGCCTCTCCAGCCCCAACCGACATCATTTTTTGAAGTGAGGTGTGTAGTCCATAGGCAATGAGAGGAACCAACTAGCCGGAAGCTGCCTGTTACATGGCTCCTTCCCCAACAAACAACCATTTGTTTTCCTCCAGAGGAAACATGACCACTCTGTCCTGCTACATTCTACATGTTACGACGGTTTCTCTAATCTACTGAAGCCTATCATGACATAGTCTAAACCAAAAATAAACTATTTCTTCTTCTTTTCCTTTCAATACTTTGTATTTTCCTTTTGAGTGACTGGAGTCTCAGGAGAGGTGGAACTAACTCATGGTTCACAACCCTCTGCTCCAGACAGAGGGACTATATTTTTAAACTGATCCCTAAATAGAAAGATCCAAAGAAGGAAATATGTGGAATATGAAAATCTCTGCTGGAAATGTGAGGACCTCATACATTTGGAAACATTCTTCTCTCATAAACGGCTCCAAAAGGAATTGCTTAGTATGGGCAGCCTGCATTGAAGGCAAGGACGCAAGCAAGCACACATTCCTTCTTGCTTGTGGGGGAGAGACAATGAATTACATTTTTTAAAAGCGCTCTTTGTTCTCAGAAAAAGAAAGCACATAGAGACAGATGTGTGTCCCCAAAGGCTCCAGGTTACAATAAGCTCTTACAGAACTTACTACAGTGTTTGTGGGAGAAGAGTTATCAATTCTGGGAGCAGCTCTGTGTCCCTATGCTCCTGTGTCTCTGGAACGCTCTCCTGGTAATGGAGGAACAGTGTGACTTTGTGGCTGTGGGGAGATGAGTTCCCGTTCTCATTTGCTGTTCCTCACCTGTCTGAAAACCAGCAAGCTCCTGAGCTCACTTACACCTCCAGCAACACGCTTTGTAACAAAATGGAGTGGAACGCCCATAATTCTGTGTGAACACTGCATTGAGAGTCTCATTCCAGGCCTCCCTCAAGAAAATGCCTTTTATTGTTTTTAAATTATTTTATGTGTATGAGTATTTTGATATGCACATACATCTGTGCACTACAAGTGCGCAGTGCCTCCAGGAGGCCAAAGGATCCCCTGGAACTGGACCTCTAGACAGTTGTGAGCTTGCTTTGTGGGTGCTGGAATTTGAACCCTGAACCCCTGGAAGAGCAGCCAGTGTTCTTAAAGCACTGAGCCACCTTCCCAATGCCTTTTGGCCCACGATTTACTGATGGAGGAGCGGAACCTTATGAGGGGTGGAGCTAAGAAGGCCAGGCTCATATCCCATGGAATTAATCCATTCACCTTTAAGGCATTAAGCATCCATGGTTTGGGTTGTTTGGGACATTAAACAGAATGCTTGTCCCTGTAAGTCTCACACAGCGGAGTATTGGGTAGTTCTGAAAATTCGCTACAGTTCGGTTTTGTAATAAAGTTTAATGAAAAGGGCAAGCCTTGCAATATCACATATACCTAGTACCCTAACTTCACAAAGTTCAAAGCAGTGCAACTGGAACAGCAACTTCATTAGTTTTATTGGTTTCCCGGCAGGTTTGCTGCCACAGAGGAAGAGGAGGATGATATACGAGGCATTCAAGATGATGAAGGTCAGGAGGAGGGGGAGGAGCAAGGGAAGGAGAAAACATATACTGGGTCAGCACCAAGGTTCTCTGGTGTTTGTAGGACAAAGTTTTTCCTGAATTTCTAAGTTCCACAAAAGTAATTCTGACACACGGGTAAAACACAGGACCCACAGAAAATTGCCAGTTCCCTATGGTTTTCTTCACCTGCAAAACCAGAAGTTTCATTGTTTGACCCAACTTGTACCCGTCAACATTTGTCTCTATTTCCCCCTCCTCTAGTCTGCTTGGGGTGCATAGAAGGTGGCCGGACCCCGCGAATTCATCAGCTTCCTCCAGCCCAGGCTTTGAGGAAGACGGGTGTTTTTCAATCCCAATTCCAATGTTAGTCTCTTATTCCAAGGATCCTATGGAAGTGACAGGTGCATCTGAATTGTTGAATAGCTGCTAATTTAGGAACCATTTAAAGTCTCAGTTAGACAAGAGGCCACACTGGTTATAGACAGTGAAGGTGACAAGACTTGGACTGGTATGTTAGGGAGTGTCTCAGGACTGCTTCCTATCCTGCTCTTCTTGCTCTTATGATAAAGGGACTGGCTCCACTGGCACGGTGGCACACACTTGTGATTACTGAACTTGGTAGGTTGGGGCAGGAGGATCGTGAGTGGAAGGCCAACTTGAACTACGTGGTGAGGCCCTTATTTTTAAAAACAGACTAATGACCGTATCCTCTCATTACCTGGCCACTCCTACCATGCTGAACAGAAACCTCAGGAACTAAGTTAAAGAAAATTCTTCCTGCTTTTTGGTTTGTTTCCCTTAGGTTTCTGTCAACAGCAACAGGAAAGCGAGGAACACAGAAACTAGTACACAAAACAAGAGTTGTTAATGTCGCCACCTGACCATGGAGCTCAGGAGCAGTTGGAAAAGGTTGGTAGAAAGATTTAGAGTTGTAGAAAACAGGCTGGAAGAGGCCCAAGTTGCTTTAAGCAGAGCTTGGCGACTGATTTTGTGGGAGTTGGGGAGACAGTGATGCATCAGGAAAGTGGACAGCAAGGACAATCAGGGATTCTGGGAGCAGGGGTCTTGCGGGAATTGGATAAGAGATCATGCACGCTAGGATCTGGGATCAAAACATTTTTATCTTCTCTGCATTTTATCTCTGTCCTGAGACTGTGTGAGGCTGAGTTTAAATGAGACAGACTAATCTGAGTGTGGTGGTTCATACCTGTAACCTCAGCGCTTGAGGCTGACACAAAAGGGCCTAGGTATAAGACGAGTGTGGACCACTTAGCAAGACCGTGTCTTAAAACAAAACAAAAAAACCTGACCAAATGAACAATCAATAAGTAATTCTACATAATAAATACATTAATAAATAAGATAAATAAATAAGGTCTATTGATCTGGAAAAGGAAGTTTCAAGGCATTTTTGCATTTAGGCGGTGGAGTGGTTACTATTGGCTGGTTTTACACAACCTTACAGTGAGAATTTGGAAGAAAAAAGCAGAACAGAAATATACAAAAAGCTTATATTTAGCCTAGAAAAGGAGCATTTGAAAAATTGAGGCTAAGGAAGGCACAGCATCTAAAAATATTAAAACCATTAAAAAAGAAGCCAACTACTGTTTACCAGAATAACAGAAAACACACATACCTTGTACACATCTCAGGAATTGTTGGGACTTTACCCTTCTTGACCCCAAGAGTAGAAAAGTTTTAGCATTCCAGAAATTGCTTGGACCCTACCTGCCCCAGTCTTAAGAATAGAAAGGTTTTATCATCTCAAGAATTTCTGGAACTTGACCTTGTCTCAGTCTCTAGCACAGGAAGATTTTTAACTCACTTAGAGATGATAGCTCTCTGGTACTCACTCAGGCCACACAGGGCCACCAAGGGAGATGTTTTCATGTGCTCAGCCATCCAGGTAAGCAGAAGCCAAGGCAACTGTGCTCTAAGAAGCCTGAGTTGGTGAAGGACCTCAGCGTTATCCACAGGACACTGGTTTTGCAGAGAAACAGAATACAAGACCTCTGGGGTCCTGAAGGCTCTACCCAGATTTCAAAGGAAAGGCTGATCCAGCCCATATGCAGCAAGGACAGGATTCCTGCAGGCAGCCAGAGAGTTAAAGATGCCAGAAATGTGGAATGTTTGCTGGGGAAAATTTGGGGTAGTCAACAGAACCAGCCCACCCAACATACCCTGTGGAATTCAACCAAGAATGGCCAGCTCTTGGGTACCCACACTGCCATATTTTCTGGGTGGCAGAAATGGAGCTACAAGATTGAATCCGTTTACCTCTGGTCTTCAGTCTTGCTTTGAGCCATTCCTTCATTGGTCCTCTCCTATTCCTCCCCTTTGGAATGGAAAGATTTGCTTTGTGCCGTTACATGTTGGAAGTATGTAGCTGCTTTTTAAATTTAACAAAGGCTCACAGTTAAGATTTGGCTTGTTGCCTGCCCGTAATCCTAATATTTGGAAGGCTGAGGCAGGAAGACTGTAGCTCAAGGCTAGCCTAGGCTACCTATTGAGACCCTGTCCCAAATAACAAAAGTAAACATACAAAGACTTGGCTGCAAATCCCAGAGAAATTTTGATTTTGATGAGCACTCTTGGAGAGAGATGGGGCTTGTTTGTGATACGAGCCTTGGGGGGGGGGGGGGGGCAGAGATGGAAGGCATGGTTTAAGATGCATTTGGATGTCAAGTTGACTTGCAATGGACTGCTACGGTCAGTCTTGAGTATTAATTTAATTAAACTGTGCACCCCCTGCTGTGGTCTGTGAGGGTTCCAGTAGAGAACATCAGCTGGTGCACTGAGATCAGCCCTAAATATGGGCAATCCTACAGGGTTGAGATGCCTACTGAATAAAAAGGGTTTTTTTTTGTTTTTTTTTTTTTTTGGTTTTTCGAGACAGGGTTTCTCTGTTTAACAGCTCTGGCTGTCCTGGACTCGCTTTGTAGACCAGGCTGGCCTCGAACTTGCAAAGATCCGCCTGCCTCTGCCTCCCAAGTGCTGGGATTAAAGGCATGCGCCACCATCGCCCGGCATAAAAAGGGTTTTTGATGGGGTGGTGTTAAGCATTCTAAATGTTGATTGGTCCTGATTGCTGTCTGTTTACTTACTTTGTCTCTGATTGGTTAAATAAATGCTGAGTGAGGCCCAGAGATTGAGCAAAGGCATAGGTAGGCAGGACTAAGGTGAGCAGGCATTTTCAGAGACAGAGAGCATCTTGGGAACAAGAAGGTGGCCGGAGAAGAAGCCAGGAGTAAACAAGAAAGACAAGCCATGGGGTAGATTAAAGAAGATCCTTCCACGTGGCCAGAGAAGAAGCCAGGAGTAAACAAGAAAGACAAGCCATGGGGTAGATTAAAGAAGATCCTTCCACGTGGCCTGGAACATTGGCTTAGTGTGGAGAATAATAGTCCAAAGGGAGTTATATATGCATGGGGTTATATTTGGGTAATAGAATTTTGAGCTAGCTTAGATGGACTAGGATTGTACAACCCAGGCCTAGGCTTGTTAAAATCTACCAGGTATCTGTGTGTATTCATTTATAATGGCGGGTTAAGGACTAACACCGCCGACCAATTAAAAATAACATAAATACTGGTTAAACAATTTAATTAGCTATTTTTTTCTACAGGTTTTATTCTTTATTTTTAGGTTGGGTTTTTTTGGCTTTTTGGGTTTTTTGTTTTTTTTTTTTTTTAAGACAGAATTTCTCTGTGTAACAGCCCTGGCTGTCCTGGAACTCACTTTGTAGACCAGCTGATGCCACCATTGCCCAGTTATAAAATCACTTTACAGACAGTTGTGAGCTGCCATGTGGGTCCTGGGGATTGAACCCTGGCCCCTGGAAGAGCAGTCCATGTTTATAACCACTGAGCCAACTCTCTAGCTCCTAAAAGGGTTTTACAAAGGTGAAAACTAACCTAGCCATTCTATTTCTATTTCTTGACCATCACAAACTGAAGTACAGGCTCTACCATGACCACCCCACAGGCTAAAAAAATCTATGAAATCATCAGCCAGAATAAATATTCCCTCCCTTGAAAATAGACAGACAAACTGTCTTTAGGTTTTCTCTGATGCTGAAAGACCTTCAGTCCCTTCGGGACCCGGTCATGGAACCCAGGCTTCCTGCTGGCGGTGGTCTTCACCCTGCCTGGTCAGCCTGCACTGCATTCACTTCATTGAACTCCCATTCTGTTTCTGACGTCTGTGTTGTATCGCCCGCGACAGGGCCCTTTCTAGAGCCCTTGGCTTTTTGATGCTTCTCACACACTGGCATTCCTACAGTGCTTGCGCTGCAGCTCTGCAGCCCACAAGCCGCTCCCCATGCTGCAGCCACAGCAAGTTTTCCCCAGGACCAATATGGTCATGGCACATCTCTTTGTCCCTCTCAGCATAAAATCTTCAGTCCCTATGGCCCTTTATGACTGTGACTCCTCTGCTTCTCTAGCTGTGTGGCACTACACTCAGCCATGCCCTCTTCTGGCCGCCATGGGCACTGCATACATGGGCACAAACATACAGGCAGGCAAAACAACCACACGCATAAAATAAAAATGAATAAATCTGAAAAAAAAAAACAAAATGAAAAACAGAAAAAGCCAGCTTCTTTCTGTTTTTTTTTTTTTTTTTTTTTTTTTTTGGACAGGGTTTCTCAGTGTAGTCCTGGCTCTACCGGAACTTGTGGACTAGTCTGGCCTTGAACTCAGAGATCCGCCTGCCTCTTCCTTCCAAGTGGTGGGATTAGTGTGTACCACCTCACCTGGCTGAAAAAAAAACCCTATAATTTAAGAGCAGAGGATTATCAAGAGTGTCATAGTAAATGAGAGAGTAATAATTTAGTCTGGCAACAAAGAATTAAATAGAATCCATACCTGCGGTTGGAGCTCATTCCTGCCCTAGCTATGTGAATATGAGGGTTATACCTTTGAAGTAGGGGCAGCCATATTGGGGGAGGGTAGTATTGTGGAGAAGCACACATACCAAAGTGTCCACGGTTTTATAACCAGTCACAAGTGTGCCACTTAGTGGAATTAAGTGTATTCACAACGTTGTAGACCTATCACCATGATCCACACCTACGAAGTCTACATAATTCTCAATACATTTTCATTAAAGAGTAATTTCTTCTGGCCCCACTTCCCTTAGGTTTTCTGTTTAGAATGTAAAATGTTCACCACAGGCTCATGTGTTTGAACACCTCTCCCTAGATGGAGGCTCTGTTTTCGGATGCTGTGGAACTTAAGGAGGTGGGACCTAATTGGAAGAAGTGGGTTGTAGAGTTTAGGTAGGAATTATGCTTAGATCCTGTCTCTCTTCCTGTCCTGTCTCTTCTTCCTGTTTTCCTGAGATAGGAGGAGGTGAAGGGTCCTATCTGCTGCTATGGAGCCATCTGCCACGATGCCTTCCCTGACATGATGGAGTCTACCCTTCACATCGTAAGTCATACTGAATCCTTCCTCTCCTAAGATGCTTTTGTCAGTGATTTTGAAAAGTAACCGATACACCAGGTTACCCTATTCAACGTTCTCTCTGTAACTTTCCAGGCACTTATATAAATCCAACCATATTTGTTCCTCTGTGCCCAGCCATGTTTCCAGATTCAACCATATTGTAATATATTTCAAAATTCCTATTGTCTTTGAGAGTAAATACTATTCATCTCTCTGTGAGTGTTCCACATTTTGTTTTCTCATCTGTGCATGGACAAAGTGGATGTTTTCTACTTTTTAACTATTGTGAATAATGTCACAGCGGGGCAGGTAAGATGGGCTCATTGGGTAAAATGCTTGTCTCTAAAGCCTGACAACCTGAGTTCTAACTTTGAAACCTGCGTGTAAAAATGGAAGGAGAAAAGCAACTCCACAGACTTGTCTTCTGACCCTCACACAAAAGTACGGGAGCATGTGAGCCCACACTTACATCACACTTACACACACTAATAAGAAGAAGAAATACAATTTGAAAAACTACAATGCTACAAGGAAAATTGGTAGGCAAGCAACTGTTTGGGTCTCTGCTGCCATCCTCCTGCAGGAGTGGCATTCCCAGCTCCCATGCTAATTCTACTTTAGCCTTTTTGAGAAACTGCTGCATTGTTTTCTGCAGCAGTAGCACCATTGCACATTTGGACCAGCAACGCACGAGGGCTGCACCCTCCCCATCTCCTCAGCAACGCCTGCTTTCCTCATTTTACTATAGCCGCCCTAGCAAGGACCATCAGATAATAGCTACTTACAGCTTCCCAGACTTGATGGTATAACTCAAGAAGACAGACGGCCTCTGGTCAGGAAGCTAGATCTTTTTTCTTTGCTGAGCATAGCTTGGAAAACTAGAGGGTATAATAAAGGGAGAGGCGAAAACCAGGGTAAATGTGGACAAGAAAGGTTTGGGAGTGGCAAGCGGGGAGAAGGAGTAGGAAAGGTTATGAGGCAGAAAGCCGTGGAAGTGTTCTGTGTGCAGGAATATTGTAATATATTTCAAAATTCCTATTGTCTTTGAGAGTAAATACTATTCATCTCTCTGTGAGTGTTCCACATTTTGTTTTCTCATCTGTGGATGGACAAAGTGGATGTTTTCTACTTTTTAACTATTGTGAATAATGTCAAAGAGGGACTTTTACAAAGAGAGAGGTTAAGCTGGAAATAGTGGTGAGGACCTGTGACCCCAACTCTCAGGAGTGGAGGCAGGAGAATTGCAAGTTCAAGATCAGTCTGGGCTACATAGGGAGATACTGTCTAAAATAATAATTTTCAAGCTGTTGAGTAAGTTTTCTTTCTAAAAAGATTGTATTTCTCTCTCTCTCTCTCTGTGTGTGTGTGTGTGTGTGTGTGTGTGTGTGTGTGTGTGTACATGCACAGCCAGCATGTTGTGAGGATGGGGGTGGGTCAGAGGACAACTTGTGGAAGTTGGCTTTCTCATTTCATATTTGGGTTCCACAGATTGGTCTCAGGTGGTAAGACTTGGCAGAAAATACCTTTACCCTAGAAACCATCTCACTGGCCTTTATTTTATTTTCTTAAAAAGGATGCTATATAGAATCTTTAAAAAAAAAAAAAGATTTATTTATTTATTATGTAAACAATGTTCTGCCTCTATGTATGCCTGCAGGCCAGAAGAGGGCACCAGATCTCATTATAGATGATTAAGGGCCACCGTGTGGTTACTGGGAACTGAACACAGGATCTCTGGAAGAGCATCCAGCGCTCCTAACCTCTAAGCCACCCCTCCAGGCCCGCTATATAGAATCTTCTACAGATTTGGGACAGACAAACATAGGGAAGTTTAGCATGCCCAGGAATCACTAGACTGAGTTGTACCCACATCCCTTTCCCAATAATGCATTCGTCAGCTTGGGACTCATACATCGAGCTCCATTTACCCCTTAGTACGAACAACACCGTAAGATGCTCCTTCCTAGAAACCTTCAGTAACTCCTCTTTTATAGTTAGTTTTCATTAAAACACGTCTTAGAACATAATCTGGGAACTAGAGGCAGGGAGCTAATCCAGTCTGAACTGATTTGGGGTGCATCTATGGAAAGGTAGTTGTGTCTTCTGACTAAACATTTAGGGAAAATCCCCTTTACCATCCTACGTTTGTGCACGTTTGGGCATGCGTAGTATTGAAATCGTATGCGTCCTGGGAATGGGCATGCGCAGTGAACAAAAGCTTACATAATGTGAGCCTGTGGATCGAAGCAAAACCATCCTTTTCCTACTCTTAGCAACTAATTCCTCCTACTGGACCCCTTGAAAAGAAGTCCCAAGAGTAACCTGGGGCTTTTGAGCGATCAATACATCTTTGTACTTTCCCTTTCCCTTTGAATGATGCCCTGTGGCCTCGCTGTGTGCTTGTTCTCAAATCGTTGAATAAGACACCAGAATGCAGAGACATCTGGTCAAAATAGAAGCCCCCTCAGAACAGTCTTCACAAGGTAATCCCTCCCAATACACTAAATTGGGCAAACACTTTTTCAACTGTATCCCAGTATGGAAAATCGTGCGCTATTCGTGTAATACAGCTTGCTGCAGAACTTGGAAAATCATCAAAAATGGTGTTTAAAAATACGCTGTTAAGGATAGATGTGTATTTAAACATATCTCGGCAGCACCCTTTATTATAGTTTTAGTAAACACTTATTATATAATAAGTAAACACTTATTAAACCTGTGATAAATAATTTATTCAATACTTTATGCCCCCTCCTAGACTTCAAAAGTTACAAGACACACATGAATTCTACAGGCATTAGTGAAATGAAAAAGAGAGCCCTGGCCTGGCATGGTGTTGCACGCCTTTAATCCCAGCACAGGAGAAGCAGAGGCAGGTGGATCTCTGTGAGTTCAAGACCATCCTGGTCTACAAAGTGAGTCTAGGACAGCCAGGGCTTTGTTACACAGAGAAACCCTGTCTTAGGAAAACCAAAATACTCACAGTCATAATCAGATGGTAGTACAGTGAATCAGAGGCCAGTGGGGTCTTTTTAAAAAAGATGTATTAATATTTTTATTTTGTGTATTTTACCTGTGTGTCTGTTTGAGGGGGGCAGAAGAAGGGATCCTCTGAAACTGGAGATATAGACACGTTTGAACTACCATGTGGGCTCTGAGTAACAAACCTGCATCCTCTGGAAGAGCACAAACTGCTTTTCATCTCTGTCATCTCTCCAGTCCTGATGAAGGTCTTTTATGTATGTGTACGAATAACTTTATGTATAGGGATGTCCTTCTCTTAGATGATACCTCAGCAGGACAAAATTAATATGCTTTGGAAACAGTTTATTTAATGCTACCTAGTTCATACTACAGGGTTCAATTCAAATGTTAGTGTATACTTCGCTTACTACAGTCGTTTACCTTAGTCTGTGTATCAGCGAAGGTGATACTACAGTAACAAGAGATTCATATTACTTCATTTTCTCATCACAGTGATGGACATGACTCAAGGAAAGAAAGAATTCTTTTGGCTCACAGTTTCAGAGAGTTGTAGTCCACCATGCTGGAGAAGGCAAAGTACAATCACTGGGTTAGATCCTGGGTGATGAGAGCTTCCAGAAGGCAGGACACAGAGAGCCATGAAGTGGAATTAGGAAAGGGTTTCACCGTCACAGACCCACCCCTCATTGTCTACCTCGGCCAGCAGACTTCCTCAAGGCTCCACAGCTTCCACATCAGCTCTAACAAGGGAAAAAGCATTCCCAGCAGAAGCCCGTGGGAGGACATTTCAGGTTCAGATCATTAAGCACTCCAAATCCAGTGGCTTAGTTTAGCTGAGAATTCAAGTTATTTGTTGGAAATACTGACGAAACACAGTTCGCTCAGTGGTCATCAGATGTACAATTCTCCCACCTCATTCAATACACACATATTCCAAGGGGCACAACCACAAAAGCGTTCCTTGCAGAGCACACTTGAATATAGGGCGACTGTGTGTTGGTCCCTGTGCAAAGGATGGCATCTGTCCTGGCTGGTTTTGTGTCAACTTGACACAAGCTAGAGTCATCCGAGAGAAATGCTTCATGAGATCCAGTTTGTGAGGCATTTTTTCAATTAGTGATCAGTGAGGTAGGGCCCAGCCCATGATGGGTTGGTGCCTTTCCCGGGCTGGTGGTCCTGGGTTCTCTAAGAAAGCAGGCTGAGCAAGCCATTGGAAGCAGGCCAGTGAGCAGCCCCCCTCCATGGCCTCTGCATCCTCTCCTGCCTCTAGGTTCCTGGCCTGCTTGAGTTCCTGTCCTGACTTCCTTTGGTGATGAACAGCAATTTGTAAGTGTGAACCAAATAACTTTCCTCTCCAACTTGCTTTTTGGCCATGGTGTTCAGCAGCACCAGCAACTGAAACCCTAACTAAGGTAGTATATCCTGTGATGTGCCGGAAGGTCTGGATGTAGTACCTCCCCATGTTCTGAGAAACAAGGGACAGATTTCCAGCCATTGACAGACTATGCACATGTGAGCCAGGGGCAGCATACATGTTCTACATGCTGGGTTTGGAAGCCAGAGTCTGCGCCATGCCTGAAATCCTGCCGAGCCAACTGCAGGAAGGCTGGTAACCGTGGCACAGGGTAAACTTGTTAAAGTTCTCATTCTGCTCCTGCTCCATGGAGGTCTCCTCAGGCCGCTTATTTTCACAGCCCTCGAATAAACACTCAGCAAGGCTCTGTTTTTCTTGATACTCTCTGGGCTTCATTAGAAGTGGGAATAGTAAATATGCTTTTATTGTGGCTTGGGACGATTTCCTACTCATAGTAGGCTGGGCCAAGAGACGCTTTCAATTCTGAGTAGTTCTCTGTTTCTCGGTTAGTGGGCCACTAATCAACTTCACTCTCAAAAGTTTGAGGAAGGGTTGTCCTCTGAGTCCAGCCAGTCCTGTCTGTCATTAGGCACATTCACAGATGACCAGCGTGAGATATGGTAGATGCCGTTTGGTTCAACCATTTAAAGAGCACAGCTCGGTGGGCTTTGGTGTAGTCACATCATTGTACAACTGCTGGTACTTACAGATATCCACCGTACCCCAGAGAACCTCCTCACTCTTCATTCCTCCCCCCCCCCACCTCACTCTACTCCTGAGATCTAGGTGACCACTGATCTAATTTCTGTCTGTGGATTTATCCATTGCAGATATGTCAGGCAAGCTGAGTCATATATCACACCGGTGACTTATTTCACTTAGCATAATGTTTCCAAGATTCATCCCTGTGGTGGTGTGCCTGCATTTAGTTAATTTGTTTACTGTTGAATGTGTGCTATCATATGGCTACGTTTCATTTGCCCGGCAGTTGAGGGACATCAGGGTTGTTTCTACACTTTGGCCTTCGTGGATAATCCCACTGTGAACATTTTTAAAGCTTTCAGATACACACAGGGTTTCATTTGTCTTTGGTTGTTGTAATATAAAATACGCTACTAAATGTCACATGCTGTTAGTGCTTGTAGAGAGCTGAGTCCAAGGGCAAGATCTCAGACTCTTGTTTATCTTACGTGTTTCCCAGGCCTTTTCCCGGGGCAGTCTTCCCCCATGGCTAAGGCAGGGAGAACGACGTTGGTCTTTCTGGAAACCCTTAGTTGGGAACTCCAGGACAAAAGTTCAAACAGGGCTTCCCCAGCACTTGTGGTGGATGGTGTAAGCACCCGACCTAACGATGCTCTGCTATTCATCTGCCGCTTCCATCTGTCTCCTACCTGCTATTTGGACAACTGTTAGAAAAGACAGACTTCTCTTCCCCAGTTCACTCCATCCATATGTAGATCTTTTTTTTTTTTTTTTTTTTTTTTTGTCAGAAACCTCCCAGAAAGAGCTCACTCAGACTTCCTTTGCTCTCCTTAATTTTTTGGATCAACTAATTTTAAGAGTCTCCCAAAATAAATTACAGTTTGTTGAAAACGAAGTTTGCTATTTGAGACACTTAATCCATAAAGGAATATGAAGGTTGGGCCCTAGGTGAATAGCAGGGATTACCAATTTACCTCTTCCTTCTACACAAAGAGACCTTAGGAAATTTGTGGGACTAGTTGGATATTGAAGACTTTGGATAGACTTGTCTTTTTAACTATGTTTGTTTGTGTGGTATGTCTGTGTGTGGGTATGTGCACAAGAGAGCAGGCGGAGGCCTGTAGAGGGCGTCGGATCCCCTAGAGCTGGAGTTACAGAAGGTTGTGAGCTGCTGTGTGAGTGCTGGGGACTGAAATTGGGTCCTCTGGAAGAGCAGTAAATGCTCCCAACTCCTGAAATATCTCTCTAGCCCCTGGAGAGACTCTTAGGTCCTCAGAACTAAGGACCTCTATGTCAAGTTATTAGAAAGCAAAACTCAGTCATCTCGTATGGTACCCAGAGGAGATCAAGGCTGCCTGGGTTCTCTAACAGTCTCTTATTTCAAGTCCAGTGTCAATACTTCTCCCACTTAAAAAGCCTTTCCTTTTAATTGTGAATCTAAACAGGAAGTGTCTCTGAGATCTTAACTCAATAACATAGGATAGGGGAAAGACAGCCAATCGCTTTCCTAAACTCCTAGACCCTGTCACCAGAAGATGGCCTGAATGTATCCAGTCAGTGGCAGCCATTGCCTTGTTAACCAAAGAGAACAGAAAGTTGACTTTGGTGGGCTCCCTGGTGATTAGTGTCTTTCACCAGATTAGAGTTATCATCAACCAGAGGGCAGAAGAATGGTTGGCTGGCCCCAGAATTCTCTGATATGAAGTTGTCCTTGTAGAACTAATGATCTGATCTTTTAGCACCAACAGTCCCCCCCCCAGTCCTGCTGAACTCTCTGTGGGGAGTGAGCCCCTTGGAGCAGCACTGCTTAGAGCTGTTCTAGTCCAGCCTGATCTTGGGGAAGCTCTATTCCAGGAAGGACTCAAACTCCTCGTAGCTGGGTCCTCCCGAGTAATCAAGGGAAAGAGTCATAATGGCTTCCCTATAACGGATGGAGAAGAATTAGTCTTCGGTGAATCCTGCAAATTACCTAATGAGAAATGTGTGAATTATTCTCTTTTAACCAGGCACTAAAATACCTGAAAGAAAAGGAAGGAATGATCTATTCTGACTCTAAATACATCTTTAGAGTGGCCCACGTGTCATGGGCAGAATGGGGTCTCATCAGTAGCAAAGGCCAGGACTTGATGTGTAAGGAGATAATCAATGGTCCCATCTTGTCACCAGATACTCCTCTTCCACGTCTGTTCTCCTTCCTCCTCTCCCATTCTAACAAATGTTACTAAGCCTTTTAACAATGACCCCACCCAGGCAACAGTCTCTATAGTTAAAAACATGAAACAGACCTCAGACAGGGTATGGAGACATCAATGTTTGGCTGAATGGATAAAATATTCCCTTCGCACAGTCAACAAAGCAACTGCTCTGCATGTGTGCTCGGAGACCGGAGGTCAAACACTTCTCTTCCCGTTGGAATGGGGCTGACTGGAATGGCATTCACTGCGTGACCTCTCTTCCAAGACCAAGAGGCCTAGGGCTTGTCCACACTGTTCTCCCTGTTGGAGCCATCAAGAGCAATTACTTCTCATACTTTCCTTGGGTGGTGGACGCAAAGGACTCCAGTGGACAATGTAACTGGGTGCAGTGAAGGTCAGTCTTTAGAGGGATGACTAAACAGTTAGCCCAGGTGGTCACAGGAGCAGACATCTGAAGGTGTTGTGGAGGACCCTTATCTGAACTCTTGCCTGTCCACTGAAGCATGGTTTGTGCTTTAGTCTAGCTGGACATTCCTTTCATTATGCGTGACTCCAGGAGTCTCATTTGATCCCCATTTCTAAATAGACGCTATGGGAGCACCCCAGAAGGTCCCAAATGAATTCAAGGATGGAAACAAAATAGCTGTTTTTGCGCAGGTGGTTAACCATTAAAAGAAATGTAGATTGTATTTGTTATATTTATCACAACCAACAAAGGTTTATTAACCCTACTTGGGATGCTGTCAAAGGAATAACTGAGCAACTTAGCCCCGTGAGTGAAATGTGTTGGGAGATAGGTTAATGTTAGAAATGATTTTAGATTGAAAAGGTAGACTCTGTGTAATGTCAAAGGACAGTGTTGTACCTTCATCCCAGATGGGCCCAACACTGAAGCTCTCCAAGGTCACAATGGCCTTTCCCTTCCAGCCACTGGAAGGGAATAATGACATCATTCTAATATCATTGATTGCAACAGTTGGAGTCTTGATTCTAGTAGGATGTGACATAATCGCCCGTGTTCCAGATGTAGTTCAGAGACTGACAGAAGCAGTTCTGACTGAACAATCTCCTTTCTGTTCTTTATTGAAGTGACCTACTCTTAAAGAGACCACCCCCTCCAAAAAAAACCAACAAAAACTGACCAAGAGTTTGCTGGCATAATAAAGAAGGAATAATTTAAGGAAAGAACTACAAGGAATCTGAATCTAAAAGTTGTATACCAAAAGAAGGACCTCAGGAATGTAACTTTGTAGTAGTATTTGAAACCTCTCCCACCTTGTCAAGTTTATTATCTGTGATGGCCCTGCTGTGTTTCCCCATGCCTTCCTGAAGCCTGATGGTCAGGAAGCAGCCAATCATTTCCTTCACTTCCTTCATTTCCTTTTCTCAGATTTTTATTTGTTTGTTTTTGAGACATGGTTTCTATGCAGCCCTGGCTATCCTGGAACTCTCTCTGTAGACCAGGCTGACCTTGAACTCAGAAATCAGCCTGCCACTGCCTCCTGAGTGCTAGAACTAAAGGTGTGTGCCACTATGCCTGGCTTCCTCCTTATATTTAAGTGTATATTTACTGATTGATTGATTGACTGATTGATCGATTGATTGATATTTTCCTAAAGGCTTTTTGGTATTGTTCTACAGTGCATTCTGTTTCCCATGCCCATAGAAGATCGGGAGCAACAATTCTAAAGAAGAATGAATGCAGTGGGCACAAGGCCCACCCACTGCCTCCCATGTCATCAGAGGGCCTGGGCAGGGCTGGCCCCACTGCCCTGGCTATCCCTTCAACCATTCCTGCCCCATCAAAGCCATTCCCCTGCTGCCCACTAACTACCACCTGCTCTAGGTCATTTCCTCATTCTTAGTAAGTCGGGCACATCTGCTTCTCCAAGCAGCTCTTCTAGGAAGAGGTTTCCACACACGGGTCATGCCCCACACCATCAAGATATTCTACCCCATTAGTGACATCTTTTCTTCTTAACAATATAGGAAAATGCCAACTCTTCCACTCTTGAACTTTTCATTAGATTGCATCTTTAATCAAAGAGAATTTTTCTTCAAAGGCTCATTCCTGTTACTTAATTAGTTTTCTTTCTTTCTTTTTCTTGATGAGAGGATTCTATCTTTTATCACTGAAATATTTTGCACATTGGAGAATCCATTGTTTTCTTCCCTGCTTCTCTTTCCTCCGCCCAACCCCTCCCATGTCCCTTCCACTTTCAAATTGCTAGCCTCTTTTCTTTATTATTGCTGCATACATGTACATACATGTATATGTATATGTATGCACAGATATATAGTTATAACCTGTTGAGGCTGTTTTGTTGATTGTGTGTATATGATTTCAGCACTGATCACTGCATTAGACAACCAATTAGAGGACTCTTTCCTGGGAGAAGCTAATTCTTTCCTCAGCAGTCATTAGTTGCCTGTAGTTCTTCACTAGGGGTGGGCCCTGTGAAAATTTCCCCCCCTTCCATGTCCATTGATATTGCTGTTCTGGTTTTCTTTACACAGTTCTTCTAGGAGAGACGGTTTCACAGCAGACTTCCTGGTGTTCTGACTCTTTCCATACACTCTTCTTTCATGTTTCCTGAGCCATAGATGCGGGAGCTGTGATGTAGATTTTCCATTGGGGCTGCTTTGCGTCCAATTGTGGTTTTCTGGGATGGTCTCCATTTGCTGTGAAGACCAGTCTCATTTATGAGGGCTGCTGGTTACGCTTCTCTGTGGGTATAATGGTAAGAGTTACAATGCACTAAGGAATTATGCTGCCCAGCAAAGTGGCAATAGTAGATTCTTTCCTACGATCCATGACCGCACTAGCTCTGGGAAGCTGGGTTAGTTTTCAGTGTTGGACATGATTTCCCTCTTGTTGAGAAGGCTTCAAGTCCAATTAGAGAGCTCTTGGTTACCACTGACACGCGAGTGTCACTTTTGCACCTTCACAGGTATCTATCTCCCTCTTCTGGTCATTGTGTGGCTCAGTGTTGGAGCTGGTACAACTATTTATTGCTTCCCTCCCTTGGCAGCTTGCATAGTATTTTCTGGTACCTAGGAAAACAAGAATGCAGGAAGGACACTTTCAGGTTAGATCCAGCTTGAATGTAAGATTCATTTATGAGATAAATTATCTAGTGCATTCCAACTGAACTCCTGTATCACCTCAGGCACCTTTGGTGAATACTCCACCAGATTAATTTCTGCAACTTTCTAGTATGATTAGCGATCTAGTCTGCTTAGATCATGCAGATGACCTCTAGGGGGCAGTGCTTCCCAATCCCACATAACAACCCATGAGGCTTCGTTTGGAAGTAGCAAAGGCTTGCTTCCCCTAGACAGCTTGTAAAATTGCTATTTTAGGTCAACAAACAAACAAGCATCATCATGAATACATTACACACTGTGTCATTTGTTTCCTTTCTTCCCCAAATAGTTTCCCCCTCTTCTTTCTTATCACTTGTATTTCATTACTGTCATTTTTCTACTTCTTCTCTTCTAGCTTAATAGCCTACATGCATAAATAAACATACTCATTTGTATACACATACATATGTATTGTAAAAATCTAGGCCCTAAATATAAGAGAAATTATGTTATATTTGTCTTTCTGAGTCTGTCTTGTTTTGTGGAATGAATGTATCTCAGTTACATCTGGTGTCCTGTGAATGTCATGATTTCATTTTTCTTTACAGTTGTATATGATTCCTTTGTGTATATGAAAATACATTTTCTTTATCCATCTGCTGATGGCTCCATTTCCTAGCTGTTGTGAATAGCGCAGCAGTAAATATGAATGCACGAGTATCTCTGCAGTATGTTGATTCAGAATCCCTTGGGTATACACCCTAGAGTAGTTTAGATACATCATATGGTAGATCTAGTTTTTTATACTTTTATTTTTACTTGTGTGTCTGTGTTACAGTGTGTGTGTGTGTGTGTGTGTGTGTTTGGATTCCCTAAAGCTGGAGTTACAGCTAGTTGTGAATTTTCCAGTGTAGATACTACAAACCTAACTCAGGTCTTCTGGAAGAGCAGCAAGTACACGAAGGCATCCCTCCAGGTCCATATTTTTAAGTGTTTAAGAGATTTCCACACCGACTTCCATAGTGGCAGCACATGTTTGCACTTCCAACCGCAGTGAATGCAGGTTCCTCTTTCCTCGTATCATCATAAGTATTTGTTATTATTTGTTTTCTTCATATTTTTATTATTTTAATTTTATGTGTAGGTGCGTGTATAGCTGAATATCACATGCATGCAGTGCCCATAGAGACCAGAAGAGGGCGTGCCTTCCCTGGGACTGGAGTTGGTTATCAGCAGCCACGTGCATGCTGGGAAATCAAATACTGGTCCTCTGGAAGAACAGCCATCACTTTTAACGCACGTGCTATCTCTCTAGCCCAATTATTTGTTTTCTTGATAATAACCATTCTAACTAGGGTGAGATGGAACTTCAAAACAATATTAATACATACTTTCTTTTGTTTTGTTTTTTCGAGAGTGTATCCTTGGCTATCTTGGACTCACTTTGTAGACCAGGCTAGCCTTGAGCTCACAGAGATCCACCAGCCTCTGCCTCCCCAGTGCTGGAATTAAAGGTGTGGGCCATTTGCCCGGCAATTACAGACAGCTGTGAACTGTCATGTGGGTGCTGGGATTTGAACCCTTGTCCTTTGAAAGAACAGCCAGTACTCTTAACTGCTGAGCCATCTCTCCAGCCCCAATACATAGTTTCTTGATGGCTAATGTTCAACACTTTCAAACGATTCTTGTCCAGTCATAGGTTTTCTTTTGCTAACTTCACACTCAATTCATTAGCCCATTTGTTCATTGGATGCTTTTGTATTTTTGGTGTTTGACTTTTTGAGTTCTTTATACATACATCAAAATATTAATCTCCTTTGTGACAAAGAGTTGGCAAATTTTCCTTCCATTCTGTAGGCTATCTCTTCACTTTGGTTACTGTTTACTTCAGCAAGATTTTTTTATGTCATCATTATCTTCTCACAAAGCTAGTGAGCATACATGCATGTGCACACAGGCATATCCCCACACATACAAATGAGCCTTACTATTCAGTCTTAGCAACGCACAGTAAAACAACTGTTTTCAAATACTGCTGCTGCTGCTGTAATTTAAACTGTCAGGAAAGCTAGATAGCAAGTATACCAAAGATGCTCACTGGCATGGTGATTCCTCTAAATGCTACACAGCCTGAAGAGGTCATCTAAAATATGAAATAGCTAGAGAGATAGCTTAACAGGAAAGAGTACCCACTGCCAAACCTGACAAATCTGAGTTTGAGCCCCAGAGCCCACACCGTAGAAGGAGAAAATGGAATGCTGCAAGGTATTCTCTGACCCCTACGCATGAAACATGCCAGGTACATGTAGCAGTCTCCCATAACTAACTAACAACCAACTATTAAATAAATGGATGTAAAGCAATTTTAAAATAAAAATAGTAAAATAAAGGTCCACAGTACAGGTATCAGCATATTGCTCTTTTTTTTTAATAGTTTATTTTTTATTTCTTCAAGTTACATCTCAATCACAATCCCCTCCCTACTCGCCCCTCCAGTCCCACCCTTCCACCCTCCTCCCTCTCAACCCCCCCATCCTCTTCCCTTCTTTTTTTTTTTTTAGTTTAAGGTATTTCTTTTTTTCCCCCAACAGCTCTCCCTTTCAGTCCAAAAAAAGGTTCTTTTTCTTATAACTATAAATACAATACAAAACAACAGAAATAAATAGGCCACAATTATAATAGTTATATGGCTTAGCATACATTCCCAATGTCCAGTCCATATGTATTTGGCACCTGACTTTAACATTCTACTATCTAACCATCTCCATGTGTTTAAAGTCCTATATCTAACTCAGCTTTCATACTAACTTGCCTCATAATTTTAAAAATATCTTCTTAGATCCAGAACACCCTCTTGATTCCTAAACAACTCAAAATTTAACTATGAGACTCTAGCTATCTATTCTTCAACCACCTCAGAGACCTGAGAGGGATAAATATATCTGATTATATAGGAAGTGCAGGGCCTGCAGCTTCCAAAACTAAAAAATGACATACCAGTGGCTGCCTGGACAGTTCCCATTTTCTCTCCATACATTACAGCATCAATCTTCAGCCATTTGGCCCCATTTCTCTGACAGACATTGATTGTAGAGCAGGAATTAGGAAGGACTTACCTACCCTGTCTTGGCAGAGCTAAGCTGTCAATTTATCTGCTTCCAAGTTTTGTCCTTTTTGGACAGAAGTCTGTCTACAATTGAAGCAAGGGATTTTTCTTGCCAAGAGAACGGCTTACCACCAATTCAATCATCTCCCACTGGAGATTCTTCAATGCTCATCTTCTACTTGGAGTAGAATAGGGGGTGCTGTCAGGAGCTGACATGTCTCGATATCAAAAAATCTTAAGTTAAGAAAACATCTTTGAATGCCATATT
Organism: Lophiomys imhausi; assembly: GCA_907164525.1. NCBI lineage: Eukaryota > Metazoa > Chordata > Mammalia > Rodentia > Muridae > Lophiomys > Lophiomys imhausi. The sequence continues at coordinate 367,240 of CAJQZJ010033609.1, read as the reverse complement.
CTGCAGATCTCTTGAGGTTTTTGAAGATGCCCTATCTATCTCTTATATTTAGATAAGCAAATATTGCTTGTCTCTTAGCAACTTGATTTCTGAGTAGCTTAGAAAATAACTGTGATAGACTGTCATAGTAACTAACAAAATGACACGTTTTCATGACTATTAGTTTCCGTTTCTTAATTATCCTAAACAGTTTATGTC
>CAJQZJ010033609.1:355739-366642 GCA_907164525.1 Lophiomys imhausi | reverse complement strand
CTTTTGGTAAGATTGCCATTTTTATTATGTTGATCCTACCTATCCACAGCATATTTCTCTATTGACATTAAAATGACTAATATAAAGTTTATGTAACAATACATGTCTGCCATGATATCTGCCATCTATTGAATGCTTTCAATGGCCAAGGCCATATTTTAAATATGTTTTAGGTGTTACTTCATTTCTGTCTCACAATAACCCCATGAGTTTAAGAGCCCCTATCTGTCTTAAAGCAGTCTTTAGGCTTATATTAGCCAACTCTGTCACTCTAACAAAATACCTGACATAGACAAGTTATAAAGAAGAAAGATTTATTTTGGCTCATGATTTTAGAGGTTTCAGTTCATGGTGGCTTGGCTCTGTTGCTTTGGGCCTGTGCCAAGTCACAGTGTCATCGTGAGAAGTAGACAGTGGATGGAATATCTGTGGTAGCCAGGAGGGAGAGAGAGGGGAGAGGGGAGGGTAAGGGTGGAAAAAGAAAGGAAAGAGACAGGTATGCCAGTCTCCAAAATCTCCTTCCAGTACGTATCTCCAGTTGTCTACCTTCCTCCTGTAGATTCCGTTTCCTAAAGGTTCCACCATGTCACAATGGGCCACAGCTTGGTGATCCAGGCTTCAATATATACCCTTTGAAGCATATTGAAAGTTCAGACTATAGTGATGCTCTGACGTCTGTCTCTCCAAGCTGACTTTCCGATCCTACTTTATAGGAGTGTAATCCTGTAATCTCTTATTTACATGTTATTAAATAGAAAATCTTAATGGACTCAGGTCAAGACATTACTGTATCTACTAAAATTTAAATTTTGAAGACATTTCTTCAAATGGAAAGGAACCTTGGAACTAAATAAATAAAATTGATGACAGCTATCTGAGAAAAGTAGAATTTTAGAAGGATTTTCCCCCAAATTTTCTTTATAAAATTTAATTGTTCCCAAATTTAATCCTAAGTACTTTAAGCCCTTAACGTAAAAATGACCAGGTTTTTAAATGATTACTTCCTTATACTAAAACATTCTTTATTATTGTAACATTACTTCCTCAATTTTACAATTTTTTAAGTCTTATGTCATGTGTATGGGTGTTTTGCCTGCATGTATATCTGTGCCCCATGTGTGCGCAGTACTGATGGCATGCAAAAGAGGGTGTTGGATCCCTTGAAACTGGTGTTACAAATGGTTGAGCTGTTGGGAACTGAACCCAGGTCCTCTGAAAGAGCAGTAAGTCCTCTTGACCCCTGAGCCACCTCTCCAGCCCTGCTTCCTGGATTTTACAATAGTGCAAACAATAACATACTATCTACAACATTTCTGAAAGTAAAGGGGTTAAGCTTCCAAGCTTCTAGAGTTTAACGAGAGAAACAGTACTGATTCCACCCGTGGATACAGTTTTCGGGGTGTCAACTGGGTGTGCGTTGACTCCTCTGATCTTTCCAGAGTGTGAAAGGTAGAACTTGAACTCCCTGCAAGTTGTTTCCTGAAAGGTCAGGGTAAGTCTCAGTTCTACCATATTTACCATTGCCATACTTACTGGTTTACACACCCCACAGAAGGTGATAGAGGGAGCCTTCTGCACAGGCATCATGGAATGCTCTCACACATCTGGAAGGAGCGGCAGGCTGCAGCTGGCTGGGTCCTGAGATAAGCATCCCTGAAAACTGCCAAAGAGCAAAGCTTCTGGGAAGATGTCTCCTGTCCTCAACCTCTTTCCCTCTAGGCTGAACAGTTCTACTCACTGCTGCCTGGTTAACACATCTCCCCTGCAGGAAAGTTCTCCTATGTACACCAGGTAAAGAGGTCTCTGCAAAACAATCCAGGCATGAATACCACCTCCAAAGAAACTCAGGGGGGACTTGTGCCTTTAATTTAGACTCAAACACCTATCAGGAGAAATAGACACCCTGAATGCCACTTGTCTTTTTAAAGTCTGGCATTTTTTCTGATTATAGAACATAGTAGAGAAGAAAAAAAAAGTGCAAACTGGTTTTTAAAAATACACATAAAAATCACCCTAAGTTCTTTCACCTAGAAATAGCAACTAATTCTCTCTCCCTCCTTCCTTCCCTCCCTCCCTCCATCCCTCCCTCCTTCCATCCACCTCCTCGTTCCTTTCCTCACTCCCTTTCTACCTCCTGCCCCCCCCCCGTCTCCTGGTAATTAAGAGATGTGAGATTTTTATATTTGTGCACATTTTGAATTCTGGCATTTGAAAATCAGACTGATGTACAAGCTTTCTGCTTTACTTTCAATTTCCCTCACTGGAAGCTTACCATTTTTCCTCAACTATACTGCCAACACGGTTTCTTAGTGTTTCTTAATAATCCTTATGTTTGACCTCATAACTTCTGAACCATTCCCTTCCCAGTTTCTGATACTAACGGCAGGCACCGTTTGACTCCTCATCCTGTATCCTGCGCTCCAGAAGCTTCTCCTGACCACATCACACTTTCCTGGCTTCTGTGAGAATTCAGCTCAGGGAGAGGAAAAGCAGGCCATCTGTGCAGGAAGGTAAAACCAGTGTGGATTAAATGGCGTGTGAGGAAAAGGCACTTAGCTCTTTAAACAAGCGCTACTTAAGAGACAAGCTCATCTATGGACAGACCGAATCACTGGACACACAGCACCATCGAGTGGCCAGTTCTTAGCCTTCTTTGTGTTCAAAGACCATAAGCAATCCCACTTTTCAAAAGAAACCTTTATAGCTCTAATTAACCTGAGAGATTTTGATCAAATCTTAAATGTTTGAAGGATGATCAGCTGAACACAAATTGTTTTTTCTATGACAACCATGCAGCTCTCCTCTGGGCTCCTCATCAGCCCGGAGTCTTCGGGGCATTTTCTAGTCATCCAAGTCTGTCTCCTTACACATCTCCTTCCCAGAAAACATCAGATTCTTATCTGCCCGTTCCTTTCTGTTTCTACACAAACACATCTCTATGTGGTTGTTGGAACACTCCACGACACATGGCTCGAGAGAACCTGAGAGCTGAAGTCACACTGAGTATTTGATTGTGACTGTGACATCTCGAGCAAGTCACTGGTCCTTCCTCACTCTTGCCCTCAATCCCAGTCTGACCAGTGGGGAGGACAGTGACTATCTTCTGGGGTAGTCATGAGGACTCAGGGGTTGCTCCCTGTAAAGCACTTGAAAATGTACCCAGCACAGTGGGCACCTGACCTGTGGTGCAGCTCTTATCACATAGAGATGTTTGCCAGCTGTCTTCTCTGCCTGTATTCCCACAATCCCTCCAAGAATAGTTACAGCCACCTGTGTGGCCTGTTGAGAGTTTGCTATGGGCCAACTCCAATTCAAGCTCACTTTTGTTCCTTTTGGTTGTTGTTTGTGATGATGAGACACCATCTCACTCTGTTGCCTAGGCTAGCCTCGAACTTATGATCCTCCTGTCTCTGCCTCCCAAGTTCTGGGGTTACTGGAGTGTACCTCCATGCCCACTATTTTATCTTCATTCTTTACAACAGTTTGCCAAAAGCCATTATCCTACAATTTACAGATGGGGAAATGGAGAGGGGGGAAAAGTTACTGTCCATTCCTGATAATTTTTCATATAATAAATTGCAACTGTTACGAGTAGACCACCAGAGATGACCACTCACAGTTTATAGCCAATTGAAAGTCTTCATTCCAGCTGTCTGGAACTACACTCAGGTATTCAGCACCCAAACATTTAGACCAGTGGCTCTCAACCTTCATACCGCTGCAGCCCTTTAATACAGTTCCTTATGTTGTGGTGACCACCACCATAAAATTATTTTTGTTGCTACTTCATAATTGCAAGTTATGAGTCATAATGTAAGTATCTGATGTGCAACCCCTGTGAAAGGGTCATTCTACCCCCGAAAGGTGGTTGAGAACAGCTGACCTAGACCTTTTTGGGGACTTCTAAAGGCAAAAACCACAAGTTGGTGTCTCCATCAGTAGCTGCAGGGGGAGATTTTTGCTCAAGCACGCAGTTTAACAGAAGCTAAGATAAGCTAATGGGACATCTTGGCCTTGGGTCCTAGAATAGAGTTGGGTAATTTTCCATGGGATTCTCCATCAAGAAGATCAAATTCTAGTTAAACCTGAAATAGCCTCACCAAGAATAAAAGATGGAGGAACCTGGGTACTGCCTTGTCCTGTCACACAAGGACTGTGTCACGACTCCACGGCTCAGATCCCTTCTTCCTTAAACCCCTTCAGCCTCTTTTTCATGTGCCCTCCAGCTGGGCTCCTCTCCAGCTAAAACTGAAAGGTTCTGTTGGAAAAGAAGAATCAGAGACTGACTAGAGACTGCTGACAACGTTTTCTATTGGGCTGGGGGTGTAGATCTGTGGCAGAGAAATTGCTTATCATGTGTGGCAGTTTGGTTCCATCCCTAGCACCAAGGTGGGGAGATCGAAACCAAAGGGGGGGGACAAACAAAGGGGAAAAGAGGTCCTGTTTCCAAGACTTGTTAAAGGAGTCAGCCCATGTCCTGATAGAGAGGAAGCAGGGAATAGAAAGGTCCCACTGCTCGGCCCCACTGCAACTCTCACCACCATGGGACAGACACTAAGAAGGGTTGCCTGGAGTGGTTGGGAAAGATTGCAGCAGGTTTTGAGCCCCTATTCCTTAAAAAAAAGAAACAAAGGAAGGAAGGAAGGAAGGGAGGGAGGGAGGGAGGGAGGGAGGGAGGGAGGGAGAGAGAGAGAGAGAGAGAGAGAGAGAAAGAAAGAAAGAAAGAAAGAAAGAAAGAAAGAAAGAAAGAAAGAGGAAGGCTCCCATTGAGTGTCATACCCAAAGTGACCAGCAAATACTTTCAATATTTGAGTAAAGGGCTCTTTGCTGCTGTTCATTGATGATCCATGCTTGGATACAGGAGAGGCCTTAGGCAGCTAAGGAGGGTAGAAGGGGTAGAAGGAAGGCAAGGAGGCCATGGCATCCTTTCTGTGAGCTGGCTGAGACAGTCTGTTCCTTCCCCGTTTTGCCCTTAGAGTTTGCTACAGAAATTGGCTCTGTCTCTTGGGGAAACAAGTGTAAATGAAGGGATTCAAGTGAGCAAGCAGTGTATGTCTGATCACCCCAGAGGAGGAACTAGGTTCTTGGACTATTTAGGAAGTGGACAGGGCAGTGGGGAGGGGTGTACAGGCATGTGCCAGCATCTTAGTGTCTTGGCCAGGGCTGATCTGGAGGAGCTCGTGTCTCTAACTCTGAACGATGGTTGATGATGGTGACGGTGGCTGGTGTAGCAGGAGTCTTCCTATATAGTGTGTCCCTAGAGGCTTCACATACATCAACTCAATTTCTGCAACAACCCTGTGAGTAGGAAGTATTCTAATCTCCACTTTGCAGACCAGGAAATCAAAGGGCCCTTTGGTTGAGTAACTTGCCCACATTCACGCAGCCAGCACAGGGCAGAGTCTGGGTTTGACGCCTGGCTGCCGGTGCCAGCATCTACTTCCTTAACCAACAAGTGAACTAGCTAAGTGTTCAATAAAAATATTGTTAGCAAGAAATAGCAAGTGGGTATTAGCCTCATCAGGTGACCTCTGAGCTTATATATCAGATGCATGATATAATCTTATTATATATCCCCATTTCACAATGAACAGGCTCAAGGTTGGGTAAGTTAATTAACTTGCCCACACCTGGACTGGCACATGGCCAGAACTCCACTTAGGCATAGCAGCAAAGCTCACATTTGTGTCTGGTGCCCCACACCAAACAAAAGAATGACTAACTTACTCTTCCAGGTTCTCCTCTGATGTCAGCAAACAATTTAAGATAACCCATCTTAACTACAATTTCTATTCTCTTTACATTCCAGACATTTATTTAGCCTGCTTTATATATTTAAAAGATGAGTCCCTTGTTCATGCGGACATACCCTGCTTTTATCTCCAAAACTCCACCTAAGAGCGTAGCCTCTACCTTACACATCTTTTGAACGCAGGCTTGACTGTATACAGGCAACATGAACTGGCAGGCAGGGACATTTCAGGGACAGTCATACTCTTTGCCCGCCTGTGGGGATAAGACAACACAGCCAATGCCCAGGCAGTTAAGGGAACTCATGAGCTTCCTCTCTCAGTATACAACACTTTTACTCACGTGTAAATGAAACTGTACTTTGTTCCTCTCTTGTAAAGTGTCTGATAGGAACTGTGTGAATGAGCATTAAAGTGAGGAATGATAAGACTGAATGTTCTAGAAAGAAGATTTATGGATATGCTTTGGCTTATTCTCTCTCTGGTGTTTATAAGACTTGACAGACAGACAGGCACTAGGTTGTCTCCACCCTCTGCCCCTCAAATCCTTCTCCTGCACACTGACAATTAGAGTATTGGCCTCAAAGCTTGCTGTGAAGGCAAAGCAAGCAACCAGGTTACATGACCAAAGAAATGGCACCTTCCCCGGAACTTCTGTCAGTAGGCATACTGCCCTCCAAAGCTTTTCTCCCTTCAGCCCCTACTTGATCCCTCCCCTGTGCTCCAGCTCAGTTTCATAAAGACAGAGGAAAAATGAAGCTATTTTTCTTATTATGGAAGACTTACCATCAACAGCTGTTCTATGTTCAATGCATGGTGTACCCTAAGCCCTCTTTTCTTGTCTCCCCCCCCCCCCCCCCCCCCCTTCCCCCCTCCCCTCCCCTCCCCTCCCCTCCCCTCTCCTCTCCCCTCCCCTCCCCTCCCCTCTCCTCTCCTCTCCCTTATTCCTCTTTCCTTCTCTTCCTCACATACTTGTGAATAGAATACTAAGCAAGTGCTACACACACACATCCCGGCCTCTTTTGTTCTTTCTATTGTACCATTTCAATAAATAATATGAGATTTAGGATTGGAGATAGTTCAATGGTTAAGAGCTCCAGCTGCCCTTGCAGAGGACCCATGTTTGGTTCCCAGCACCCACATGATGACTCACAGCTTCAGTTCCAGGGGAGGCAACATCCTCTTCTGTCCTCAGAAGGCACCACATAAATATTCATACACATAAAAGTGAAAAAGAATAAATTCAATTTTTTTCTATTATAGTTTTTCAATCCATCAAATTAGTCAAACCAGAAAAATGAGATGCTTACACCTTCTTCCTTTACTTTTACCTGTTCACAACACAGAATATAAAGAGTTATGTTTTTAGAAGGAAGTATCTCGGTGATTTCTGTATGCACTGCAAACACTTATTGAATACACATTGATGATGTAAGAATTTGAAAGACCATTTTAAGTACATAGCATAGTGGGCACTATGAATCTCTGCCTGTATCTTCTTTAAGGTCTCATTCCCTGCCTTCTTATGGAAGTAGCTTACTCTAAGAATGCTACTTTGCCCCAGGACCCCTCACTTGGCAACTTTCATCTAATGATGAGGTGTGGGAGTAAACTGTGTGCCCCTCACCTTAGCTCAGGATATCTCTAAAGCAGTCTGCCAGCCTCATGGCTCCCCCTGGCTGCTGCCTGAGGGAGTTCTAAGCTGCTGAGGTGGCTTTAGAACCCAGCTTTTCCCTCTTCCTCAAGCTTGCTTTCTTCTTTTCTTTACCCAAGTTTGGATCTCAAGACCACTTTCTCATAGATTTTTGCTCATTCTGTCTTGCTTCAGAATCTATTCCATGAGAACTCAATCTGTGACAGACACTTAATTGGCTGGTTTTTTTTTCCCCCCAAATGTTTGTATTAGGTCAGATCAAGGCTTTCTCTACATCACTTAATAAACATGAGTTATGTTTTCTATGTTTCCCATACGGTCAGAATGTTCACAACTGTAGATGTAAAATTAGCTTAGAAGAGGCTCTCACTGGTGCTTGCTTAGTACAGAGATGTAACCTACTAAAAAGGCAGTAATGGCTGTGCATGATCAGACAGTTGATCTCCCATTTAGAAAAAAACAGGATTTTATGTACCATAACTTTTCTATAAATTAATTTAGGATGAATTGGTATCTGAGACTGTTCAGAAGTGGGCTACATTTAGCTCCATAAATCTATTTTTTTTTTTTTGTTTTTCGAGACAGGGTTTCTCTGTTTAACAGCTCTGGTTGTCCTGGACTCGCTTTGTAGACCAGGCTGGCCTCGAACTTGCAAAGATCCGCCTGCCTCTGCCTCCCAAGTGCTGGGATTAAAGGCGTGCGCCACCACCGCCCGGCTCTCCATGAATCTATTAACACAGTTTGTACTTGTAGAAAAACAGATAAAATGCAGCTACATTTCTGATAAAGGAAATTTTAGGGTATTTGTATGCTTTTTTTGTAAATGTTTTATGTGTGTGTATTCATATTGATTTATAGGCATAACAAAAGTTCAATTACAGTGTTTTTGTTGTGCAGGCTTAGTAATAATTCTAAATTTATCTGGAATAATAAACAGACAGGAATAGCTAAGATAAATAAGCCCTAGTTGATGTTAAAACATATAACAAACGCATAATAAATAAACTAGTGTAGATAATAACAGATTAGATGCCAGTGGGCAGAAGAGGTGGATTGGGAGTAGAATCCCTTTATAAGTAATAACGTTATAAAGAAAGCCACCACGGGGGACAAGGAAGGTTCCACCATTGGTACTTAAAGAATGATTTGGAAGAAACTGATGCAGAGTCTTAAATCTTACTAGATAGATTCAAGAATTAAATAAAGGCTGGGCATGGTGGCACACGTCTTTAATCCCAGCACTAGGGAGGCAGAGGGAGGTGGATATCTGTGTTCAAGGCTAGTCTGGTCTATAAAGTGAGTCCAGAACAGCCACAGATATACAGAGAAACCTTGTCCCAAAACACCCCCCCCAAAAAATTAGATAAAGGAGGCCAAACATGGTGGTCCACTTCTATAATCCTAGTACCCACGGAATTTTCTACTGCTGTGATGAAACACCATTATCAAAAGCAACTTATGGAAGCAAGAGTTTATTTTGGCTTACATGAGGTATGAGCCCATTATGGCAGCAGGGAGGCATGGCAGCTAGTCACGGGCATGACAGCAGTAGCAGGAGGCTGAGAGATCACATCTTTAACAACAACAGGTTACAAAGAGAGAAAACTGGAAATAGGGTAAGGCTATAAACTCTCAGAGGCCACCTCCAGTGACACAGACTTCCTTGCTTCCTCCAGCAAGGCCAAACACACGTCATAAAACTCCCTAAACAGCACCACCAACTAGGAGCCAAATGTCCAAATACCTGAAACTAAAGGGGACATTCTCATTTAAACTACCTTACTGTGGCAGGAGTACTGTCTCAAAAGCAAAAATAATCAAATGAAATTAAAAACATTTTTTTAAAGTCATAAGAACTAAAGCCAGGGACTGGAGAGATGGCTCAGCAGCTAAGAGCATGGGCAGATTACGGGCAGCTTTTCCAGAGGACCCGGGTTCGATTCCCAACACCCACATGGGGACTCCCAACTGTCTGTAATTCCAGTTCCAGGGCATCTCTGACACCCTCCTCTGGCCTTCAAGGGTGCCACATATGTACACTGTACACAGATATAGATGCAGGGAAAACACTCATACACATAAAATGAAATAAAAATTAAATTCAAAAACTAAAACCAACATCTGATAAATATTATGCTGGTATGAAAGAAGAAAGGAACTATAAGTCTGAGAAAAAAAGTCGACAGTCCATTCACATAAAATATGTAAACCTTGTTCTTAAGGGAGAGAATGTTTATCTTGGCTCACAGCTACAGACAGATACAGTTATAGTAGGAGAGACCATGACAGTAGGCAGGAAAAGTCTGGTGGCAAGAAGAGAAGCCTAGTAGCCATACTGCATCTGTAGCCAAAAAGCAGTGAACAGGAAGTGGCTTGAAGCCCTCCCCCCAGTCACTTACTTCCTCCAGCAAGGTCCCACAATCTTACCAAACAAGACACCAGCTGGGGGTCAAGCAGTGAAACATGTGAGCCAATAGAGGACACTTAACATTTAAACCACACCACTCGATACATTTAAACTTTTAATTTCAACTTACAGAAGGCTGAGGTAGGATGGGGATAAATTCAAAAGTAGCCCGGGTGATACAGCAGGATCTTGTATCAAAAATCCTCACAAGTACAAAAAAAAAAAAAAAAAAAAGGCAAAACAAGCAAAAAACGTCATCCACCTTTTAAAAATTTGAACATGAAAAGAAAAGTAAAGCATTAATGTAGTTACAAATATAACTTTCACACATAAGAAATGTACATGAATGGATTTTTCAGCAAAGCACTTGAGATATAATTATTATAAGATCTAAAAGGTCAAATTTTTAAAGTTCAAGAAAGCCAACAACAAAACAAATGATAATTAAATGTTGAAATACTTTCAAGTACTAAGTTAATGAAAACGAGGAAATTTAGAATATTCACAATGCAATCTCACAGCATCTTCCAATGTTACTAATGAGGATTTTAGTATGACTCTTCCCAGAAAAATGTAGCAAACATTTTTAAGTGATCCTGTATTTTAACCCTGAAATTGTACTTTTAGACATTAGGATAAGGAATCATACACATATGTAGAGGGATTTTAATCCAGCAACATGGCTGCTCTGATCACATCCAAAGACTTTCTAGGTCTGTGTGATCTGGCTGGAATACAGGCAAGCCCTTAATACACACTTTTAATCCCAAATAATGAAGATAAAGTTAGTTTGTAGAAGGAAGCACCCATGTTTGAAAGTGACTTCTAATTGAGGGACAAAGTGACAGATCAGAAAAAGATTCGACAGAATGAGTCAGAGAGGATACATCCAAGTCTCATAAGAAAAGATAGAAAAAGAAGTTACTTAAGAACAGCACAGTAGAGTTGAGAGAGTAGAGTTCAGTAGAGAGAGAGTAGAGAAGAAAATACAGTGAGTAGAATACAGTAGAGAGAGCTCAGTAGAGAAGACAGTACAGTAGAGAAAGGGGTAGAGTTGAGTTCATTCATGAGTTTGTGGTGTTCAGATCAGTT
>CAJQZJ010033609.1:298959-355729 GCA_907164525.1 Lophiomys imhausi | reverse complement strand
GGGGTAGAGTTGAGTTCATTCATGAGTTTGTGGTGTTCAGATCAGTTAGTTAGGTGAGAGTCAGTGGGGAGTCAGCTGAGAGGCAGTGCAGTGGAGTGGAGCTCATGGCAGTTCAGTTGGTGGCAATTCAGTACGTGGAGTCCAGAGGCAGTTTTACGGGGACAGTTGTACAGACAGGTTGCAGAGAGAGAACAAGCTAGACATGGGTAAAGACAGAATGAGCCAGAGAATGAGAAGGAGCCAGAAGATTAGAACAGATTGCTAGAGTTAGTTTGATGCCAAGCAGCACAATTCAGTCAGAATCTGAGAAAAGCCGGTTTGAATCCGTCAGCTTGTAGAGAAGTTTGGGTCAGAACAGCTGAGTTGAATTGACCAACCAGAGCTAAAAAAGAACTAGAAAAGGGCCAGTGCTTTGGCCGTGAGCCTCAGAGACGACGGTTACATCAGGTCAATAAAAGACACATACATTAGTGAAAGTCTTATGTTAATGAGAGTTATCATAAAACAACATGAGTTCCTGTGGCTATTAACATTTATATTTTTGAGGGATTTTTGGTTGGAGTCTGATTATGTAGCACAGGCTGGTCTCAAATTCATGTTCTCCCTGCCTCTACCACACAAAATGAGTATCAACAGCAGTTATGTATAGACTGTAAGGTTTGAATAGATTGGTTTTCTTCAATACATTTTAACACATTTCCATGTTTTCTACAGTGAGGAAGTTTCTGTAAGTGTATGCATGCTTAAATAATGAAATGGGGGGTAAAGAATTAGAAGCAGGATAGTTATTCTTTGAGACTTGGTTCTTCAGCAGAAGAAAGGAGAGCTAGGAAGAAATGCAAAAATCAAGGCAACTTCCCTTTCTTCCTCATCCCTTTCTTTTCTACCTCCTCCTTTCTTTCCTTAATGATGAAAGATTTTCATACTTCACAAGCAGCATAGAAGTAAAAGAAGAAAATAATAAATGTAGGAACTGGAGGGATGGCTGCTCCTGCAGAGGGTTTGAGTTTGATTGTTAGCACTCACGTTGAGCAGCTCACAGCCACATGTAAACTCCAGCACCAGGGATCTGATGGCCTCTTCTGGCCTCCTCTGGCAAGCACATCTGTGGCACACACACACACACACACATGCACACATGCATGTAAGAGCACACATGTATAAAAGGAAAATAAATACAAGTAGAAATGTGCTGTCCAAGTAAGTATCAAATGAAGAATGCTAGGCAGAGAGGACAGTAAACAAATTCAGGAACGAAGGATATGAGTGTTGAGGGGTCAGATGGCAGGTCTCTAACATTCTGTCCCCTTTTAACACAGAGAAAGAAAAACTGATACATTTCTTTGTTTGTTAACATAAGAATTAAATGCAGGCTGTTGAGCTCATTATTAAATTGATGTTGCTAAGTGGTTCGTACCTGAACCACAGGATTTTGTCTAAATACCAAGCACTTGTAACAGCAAGCAGAAATGGCAGAACATTAGCACACAGCACTTCTTCTAAAGTACAACATTTAATTAGACTTCATTTGCAAATGCTCATTTCATACTGAGAATGTGACTTGGAGAATGCTGGCATCAATCCAGATAATCTTGGAAGAAAAATAGCCACATTTTCCATTAGAAGTGACTATTACATGGTAAAGCCCCCAGTTTTTTGTTTGTTTTGTTTTCCTTTTTGCTTTTTGTTTTTGTTTTGAGACAGGGTTTCTCTGCGTAGCCCTAGCTGTCCTGGACCTCTCTCTGTAGACCAGGCTGGCCTTGAACTCACAGAGATCCATCTGTCCTGAATGCTGTGATTAAAGGTGTGTACCAGCACCTCCTGGTTTACAGCCCTGAATTTACAGGAAACTTACATAGACTAGAAAACTGGTAAACTGCATATATATTACTTTTTAAACACAGTCTGAGCTTTCTTGTTAAAAATTATATAACATGAAACAGATACTTTTGATATTTAAAAACTGCTATTTTGTTACATAAGATTTCAAAATAATTATAACAATAATAATAACTACAGTTCCCAAATAGCTTATTTGTTTGATTTGCCTATGTAAGTTACTAAACTTTAAGAATTTAGATCAATGTAAATTTGATAGTTGGTGTGTTTTTATGCATTGTCTTTTGAAAGACCTGAAACATTAATAGATATTAAAGGATTAGAGCTACGTAACTGTAAAGATGTTCGATTATTCATCCATTCACCTACCATTTTCTAAGCTTCTCTGGAAGTACCCAACCTAGTTGAGGTTTACCAATTTCTAAGCTGCTGTGGGGGTCAAGAGTTAGTAGACAAGAGTCCACTTCAACGGCCTTCAAGGAATCCGAAGGAAGAGCCAAGAAGTAAGTGAACTACCATAACAACACATGAGGACTCTTCATTACTAGCTTGGTGGTAGCCCTCCCTTGTCTCATACATCAGATGGCTCTTATAACACTCAAGGTATCTTGAGGAGCAAGAAATGAAATGACATTTTGTCCGTTTATCCCTGTACACTTGTGTTTAGATGTCCAGATTTGGTGTCTTTGTACATAGGTGAGTGGTTTTAAAAATTAGATTATCTGATTTGTGTAGTTTTACCTCTTCCCAAGGTGGACAACCAGATCTTTAATATTGCTCCGAGGAAATATCACTTTGAAAGACGACATGAGTTCACGGAAATAAAGAACAGTAGCGTTAGTTCGAGTTCCCCTCAGGAACTCTTTGGTGACACTGTGTGGGGCATGGCAAGATAAGACAATGTCCATTCACTCACATGTGACAGGAGATCTGTTAGATAAAATTCAGAAATAGGAAGCAAGATTCTCCTTAAAACTCCCCTCATCAGGGAGTGGAGAGATGGCTCAGTGGTTAAGAGCACTAGCTGCTCTTCCAAAGGACCTGGGTTCAAATCCCAGCACCCACATGGCTGTTTGAAACTGTCTATAATGGCCGGGCATGGTGGCACATGCCTTTAATCCCAACACTTGGGAGGCAGAGGCAGGTGGATCTCTTGAGTTCAGGGCCAACCTGGTCTACAAAGTGAGTTCCAGGATAGCCAGAGCTACATAGAGGAACCCTGTCTGGAAAAATAAATAAATAAATAAATAAATAAATAAATAAAACAAAAAAATCCCCTCATCTAAGTGTATATTTGTAGAATAGCAATAAAAACATATCTTTGTAAACTAATAGACAGTACAGAGAAATAGAATCTCCATTTGGGATCTCAAAGCCCAACGCCTATGGGGTATCTTTCTTGGGTCCAAGTGTTGCTGGGAGATCTCTTTCCCACTGTGGCAGCCATTAAGTCCCAGAATCTAAATTTGCAAAGTCTAGAACTAGACTTGTGTATTGTTCTATGACACTGTTAAACTAAATATACTGAATAATATTTCTCCCACCAAAATGCTATAAACTCCAAATAACAACTGGTAGCATATGATAGTGTTAGTGTAAAATATGATTAACAAATAAATCTAAGCTGTAAAATCATGGTACTTGAATGTTTAACTCTTACAAATGTTGAATGTATGTGACACTAGAAACACAAATTCGCTGTCAATATATACACATGTACAAATTAGGAGGAATAAATGTGATCAAGATGCTTCCAGCAATAAAGTGTGCCATGTGTACTATTTGTAGGGAATTCGCCCAAGACTGGGTTGATAGAGACACATGCTAACAGTTGTCAAGAGGGTGTCAAGATGTCATTAAGGGTTGTCATGAAGTCAAAAATATCTCGCAGGCAGAATGACAGCATTGGCAGCATCCTTCAAAATCCCACACTTGGTGTTATTCAGCACCTGGTCCTCAGTATAGTGGAGTCAAAACAAGGGTCATGTGTGTGTGGGGAGAGCCTTCTCTACCCCCTGGGGCGGGACGTTGTCTCTCTGTTCCTCAGAGTTTTTCTCTCCTTCCGTCATTCGTGAGTTTATCGGTGGGATCATCTGAGTAATGTTAATTTTTCTGCTTAGTTCCAAGCTCTGTGAATAAGTCATTGAATACCCGGCATTTGGTAAATGTTAGCTAAAAGACTGAAGTCACTAGATGAGGAGAGTGAAAGAGCCAAGATCCCTGTGCTGGGGACCATGTGGTGTCGTTTCCCAAGATGAGGTTTATTGGAGAAGAGAGTTTGGTAGGAGGGAAGGAACAATGAATTCTATTTTAACTTGTTATATTTGAATGAAAACTCGGAACAGCTTATTTTAGAAGTGAGTATGTGCGTATAAATAACTGCCGTATAGGAGGCTGGAAGACCATCAATTTTAAATCTTTCTCATTAAAATTACCTTCTTTGTGGTTTTGAAATAGCCTTTTATGCCTCAAATATAAAAATCAAGCACACTGAAAATCACTTTGTTTCTTGTTTTATGGACAGTCGTTTAGAATGGAAGCTCATTTTTCATGCAGTTACTCTATACAAGTTATAAATAGGATTCTTCCCCTTAAATACAGTCAGCAGTGGAAAGACAAAACAAAGCAGCCATTCCTAAAGCTGCCCTTCCAACAGAACACTCAAAACCTTATTTCTGCCCAGCAAGACCTTAGCCTCACACAGAACCCGATGCAGGCAGCATACCTCCAGTGTCCTGAGATGTCCCAGAGCACCCTACCCTGAAAACCCAGGTTGGCTCCAGAGACTCCCGGCTTTTCATCTTGCTTGATCAAGACTTCTGGACTGCATAGTGAGCTTTTCTAGATGCCCTGCACGATCTCTCCAAGATCACTTTCACTTCTCTGGTTTTAGATGAAGATCCTTTCTCATGCCACATTACCTTTAGGATCTCAACCTGGTAAGCAGGAGTGACCACACTGGCTTAGAGCTAAGAAAAATTACCCGGCATCCTGTCTCTCAAAACATCTCTAAGTCCTTCCAGAAGGTGTGGAGTACAGGCTGAGTGCTTCATTTGAACATCATTTATAAATGTCTTATTCTTGCATTGGAAGGATTTTTTAATATGCATTTTACTTTTATTCTAATTAACACTAATCCTTTAGCTCAGTCCAAAGCCTGTCTTCCTAACTTCTGTGACATTGTTTATACCATTTTCAGGATTTAGAAACCTAGAAGAGACACATACCCCATCTAGGCTTCTCTAACTTTTGGTCAAATTGTTTTCCAACAAGAATTTTTATTTATTAAGTACTTAATATACACTGTGAGCTACTGAGACACACACACGTCTGTTACCACATATTTCTATGACTAAAACTTCTGAAATCATGAACCAATGTAAATCTTTCTTCCTTAGGCTGTTTTCTCAGGTATTTCATCACAGTGGCAAAAGCTGACTAACAAAGTAACTAATATCATTTCCTTTTTAAATAGGAGAAAACCAAGACACTGACAAATCAAGTAACTCAAAAGCTCACAGAGATGGTACGCCTTGGGGCCAAGCAACAACTTTCGAGGCGGGGCGGTGGTGGCACACATCTTTAATCCCAGTACTTGGGAGGCAGAGGCAGGTGGATCCCTGAGTTTGAGGCCAGCCTGGTCTACAGAGTGAGTTCCAAGACAGCCAGGGCAACAACAAACAAAACCACCACCAACAAAAAAACCTAACCAACCAACCAAACAAACAAAAATCCTCCTTAGGGAAATGAGGGCCCAGAGTCCTACATTTACATTTTTTTTCCTCACACACACAAAAAAAATTGTATGAGTTTACAACAGCAACACTTGTAAGGGTTCAGTTAGGGACCGTTTCTTCTATTCAATTCATACATCATCCGTACATCCTGAACTTACTTTCTCACTTTAAAGATAGGCTTTCATGCTGAAGGGGAGGCGTAGATATTCTTTAATACCCCCTCTCTCATTGTCACAGTGGGAGGATTTTGCATTGAAATGACAATTTAATAGCCTTTTCGGTGTGGGGCGAACACAATAGCATGTTTTGTGCTTTTAAGTTCAGGTGTTGAAAGTTCACTGCCTCTGCTTATTTCTGCAAAGTGTACAAAATAATGGTAAATGTCATTTATTGAGCACTCGTTACACTAAGTAGTACACTTAAGTACTTTGTAAACACTGAGTCATGTGAGCTCAGATTGGTCCCTCTACTCCATTTTGCAAGGAGCAAGGGAGCTGCAGAGCGTGGCATAATTAGACCCAGAGTTTCCAGGACTGATCATTCAGTTAATTTGACCAATTGAGAGACCATGTTAGTACACAGCTACAAGAATTGTGACATCCTCTAACACCCTCTAACACTTAAACAAAAAACACATGAGTGTTTCTCAGCCGTCTCTGTTTCATTTTTTGAGAACGGTCTTTTTAGTTTTGCGTTCCATTTTTAATTGGGTTGTTTTCTCGATGTCCGTTTTTTTATTTCTTTATATATGTTAGATATTAACTTTCTCTTGATGTGTAATTGATAAAACTCTGTTCCTATTCTGTAGCCTCTTGTCCAAATGATGGTGTCCTTTGCATTGAAGAGCTTCTCAGTTTCATGAGGTCCCATGTATTAGCTCTATTTTGGTTCTTTTTTTTTTTTTTAGTTTTTCAAGACAGGGTTTTTCTGTGTAACCCTGGCTGTCCTGGAACTCACTCTGTATTTGAGGCCAGCTTTGAACTCAAAGACCCGCCTGCCTCTGCCTCCCAAGTGCTGTGATGAAAGGCGTGCGCCACCACCGCCCGGACATATAAGTTGTTCTTAGTGCCTGTGCTACCAGCGTCCTGTTCAGGAAGTTGGTTTGTCTTTTCATGGGCCTGTGAGTTCAAGACTACCCCCCACTTTCTCTTCTATCAGATGCAGTGTATCTGGCCTTAGAGTAAAGTCTTTGATCTATTTGGCATTGGGTTTTGTGTGAGGTGGTAAGTGTGGATCTATTTGCATTCTTCCATAAGCAGTCACCTAGTTTGACCAGGACCATTTGTTGTAGTTGCCGTGTGTCTTTCCAGTGTGTAGTTTTGGCTTCTTTGTCAAAAAAATGGGTATCCGTAGGTGTGTGG
Organism: Lophiomys imhausi; assembly: GCA_907164525.1. Taxonomy (NCBI): domain Eukaryota; kingdom Metazoa; phylum Chordata; class Mammalia; order Rodentia; family Muridae; genus Lophiomys; species Lophiomys imhausi. The sequence goes on along the minus strand of CAJQZJ010033609.1, from coordinate 348,792 downwards.
ATTTATGTCTGGGTCTTCAATGCAATTCTGCTTATCAATGTGTCTGTTTTTATGCTAATACCATGCTGTTTCTATTACTATAGCTCTGTAGTATGACTTAAAATCAGGATGTTGATACCTCCAGCACTTCTTTTATTTGTTATTCAGGATAGTTTCGGTTATCCTGGTTTTGTTGTTGTTTTTATATGAAGCTGAAATTTGTCTTTTCATGGAAATTCTATTTTCTGTCCTATAGGACAGCTTGGTAAAATCTGCCAGTGTGTTCTAACTACTTTAGCCCCATTTTGAACAGTATGCTCAATTGGGAATGGTAGGTAAATAAGTTATGTCGTAACAGCAACACTGAGGTGCTCAGAAATCAAACACAGGGTCAAGAGAACCCCAGAACCTAGAAAGACTAGAAACTGAGGTTCCCATCTGAAATGCAGTGGCCTGGACCCTCCCACCTCCTAGTTCTTCCAGGAGCCTCTAAGAGCCAGACACAGAGAACTGCATCTGGGTTTAGGACTTAGAAATGCTGATTACAGATGTGTGGTTTTGGGATGAATTCTTTAGCCCGTCAATCAGGGATTAGGACAGCATGTCCTAGTCCATGTTCTGAGGATTAAATGAGAAACTGTGTAAAACCCTTAACCTGTTGCCAGTTTCTTTGCAAGCACCCAGTGAGTGGGGAACCATTTTCTTGGTGTTATTCAAAGACCCCATTAAGACTGCAGCAGCTGGGCTTACTGGCTGACCTTTTGAAAGTACTTCAAAAGGGAAGTTTCCCTACACAGTTACCAGGCACTTCTGCCATATTCCCAGGATGTCTCTGGCAGTCTTTCTCTGAAGCAATGAGACTAATGCCTCCCACCCCCAATGCAGGTGTCAACTAAAATCCTGGGGAACAGGTGAAGACCCTATCTGATTGCTCTGTGCTTCTAAAGACTGCTCATGGACTGGGAATCAAACCTGAGTGGGAATCCCTTCCCTTCCTCTACTTCCTGTGCTTTTGTCAATATGGCCAATTTCACCTCCTTGAACTAATAATACCCAACTGAAGTGCAAAAAGGAAGGATTAAATGTGAAACTATATGAAGTACTTAGCACCAAAGCTGGTGAATGGGGCGAGCTGAGTTCTTAACTATCGCAAGCAGCGCTGGGTAACTAGTCTTCCTATGTACAGGAGCTGGCAAGCTAAGTTAAAACCTGAGCTGAAAGTCATGGGATCGTGTTCTCTGAAACACCAATGAGCATACATCTTCCTTTAACAAGGTACACCTTTCAACAGGCTTTTTGAGCTGTGGCTCAGTTTACCTACTCAGTCTAACTTACTCAAAGTTATAACAGGAACAAAATCATTAATTTCGATTTCCTTTCGAGAGAAAGGTAAAAAAGAACAGACGTTTTGGGGTAAACCTACAGAAAGCAGCAACAGAACAAATGTGGAACCTGGAAAAGACCCTGTGTCTAAGGAAGAAACCGCCCTGTAGCGGGCGAGGCTGCCTTTCTGTTTGCAGTGACCTTTCGGTTTTCAGGCATATTCAAGAACATGCCTTCCACTGTTTTTTTTTTGGGAAGCCAGTGTTTAACTAACCACCACCATTTACTACCACTGGAAGGGAGCAAGAATTTTAGACACTAAGGAGCTTCAATCTTGGTTGTCTCCTCACTTTTCCAGTGGCGATGGGAAATCTGTAACCACTGCAAAATAGCATTACTCAAGTCTCTTGAAAGGTTCCAGGTAGACTCATTTTTGAATTATTATTCAATCAACGTTTCTTTCTGATGAAATAGGAAGACGGAGCTGTTTGGAGCTGTGATGGCTAACTTTAGGTTTAAAATTTCTGTGCTTAAGAGAACTATAAAGGCTCCGGGCGTGAGGGAATTGGGGGGAGGAAAAGAGAGAGAAATATAAGGGCTGCTAAGGGTTATCTATTTATTCTTAAACTGCTGGTTCTGCTTCTGTAAACGCGCTTGCAGGAGAACAAATTGTGACTTTGCAGTCTTTGCCTTTATAAACCCCTGGGCTGAGGTGGCTGGGTTAGGCATCGGCGCCAGTATCTGAATAAAAGCCTCCTCTTGGTTAAAATTTATTAATGGTCAGACTGGAGAGTCTCTGACCAGACCCGTACCAGGAGCCATCCGCGCGAGAGGCTCAGACTTCCACCCCGTAGACTCCGTGGTGGTTGGTGGTCTCATTGGCTGGCGCAGGTGGGATTTCCTGTCGCCATTTTAGGGAGAAGCTACTGTGCCAGGGCCTAGCCAGTTAAGGGGCTGCTCCAGGACAAAGAGTGGGTAAGGAGGAGGAGGAACCCGAGGCCAGTGCGGGCTTCCACCCTGTCCCCCTTCCCGGCCCGCCAAGGGTAGAGTCACGTGGCCTGGACAGCAAGGTCATTGGAGCAGGACCCCTTGGCTTATTGTCACACTCAGAGCCCTCAGGGGTCCCTAGCGTGGCTCAGAGAGGACCTCGGGTGTCGCGGTGGGAGAGGGGAGGTGTCCCCGCGTCCCGGAGCCCCGCCACCGCCTTGGGGTCGCGGGGCTACCCCCCCCCCCCGCACTGCGCCCTTCCCACAATGCAACTCCGTTCGCCGCGTCCCCGGCGTCCCCCAAGAGACAGCGCCCCGGCCACCGCCTGGGCGAGCGAGCCACTCCGTCTCCGACCCCGAGGGTGCGGGCGCGGCAGCGGCGGCCCCGGCGGAGCCCCCGGGAGGGCGCGGGCAGGTGCCGCAGCCTCCGGGTGCTCGGGCAGCGTCGGCGCGCCGCTCACGCCTCGGCCGGCTCTCGCCGCCTCTTCTGGATGCCCGGCTTCCGCCGGCCGCGGTCGCCGAGCGTTCGGGCAGCCGGGGAGAGAGGCCAGAAGGCGCGACGACTGGCGGCATGTGACCCGCGCGGCTCGGCTCGGCGGAAGCGCGGGCCCGGAGGGAGGCTGGTCTGAAAGGCCGTGCTCGGGTCCCCGAACTGCAGGAGCCAGAGGGCGACGCGCCCCCGCGGTAGCCAGTGAGTCAGGCTGGAGCCCCTTCGCGCCGGGCGTGTGGATGTAAGTGCGAGGCTGGCGGGTAGAGTGTGAGTGGGGGGAAAACTCTGATGCAACCAGCCCTGGGGGGAGGGGGAGGAGGAGGAGGAGGAGGAGGAGGCGGAGGAGGAGGGGGGGGGGGGGAGGAGGAGGAGGAGAACCGCGGCCACGCCGCTCCGCCTGAAGGTCGCCGGCAGCCCGGCCCTTCACCTTCCTCCAAAACCCGCCACGCGGATCCTCCCCGCCCAGCCTTGCTGACGAGGGGCCACCTTTCCCGAGCCAGACCTTGACACAAAGGACATCTCACTGCCGGGGGAGGGAGGGACAGCCTGGAAGGGCGGACACTTTGGCGGCGCCTTTCCTTTGTATTTCTCGAGGTAAGGTGCGTTCGGAGGGCCGAGGGAGCGACTCCGGGAGAGCGCGGCGGGCGCCGTTTTAGAAGGCAGAGAGTCCGGTGCCCTTCCCCGAACGCGGGGACCCCAGATTCCGCCGCTGCGTTACCGTGCCTTACTTTTTGGACCCGTTTTCGTGGTGGTGGAGTGTGGCACCAGATCTGGTTCCATTTTCGAGGTTTAGGGACCCAGGCACGCGATGTGGCGGGAGAGGAGATTCACCCGGGAGGCCGGAGTCGGTCTGCATCCTGGGACTGGCAGGGCAGCAGGGCCTCGGAGCCCCGCGCTGCAGCCGTAGACAGGTGCACGCTGGCTGCCCTTCCACGGGCTCGGCCCCTGCTCGGATTAAGTAGGAGGATGCTGGCAGTGACTCACTTTCCTCTCTCGCCCTGGAGACTCTTCAGCTAGAAGAGCCGGTGATAGGCCACTTCCCTTGCGAGAGCCGGGTCCGGTGGGGCGGGAGAACAAAAGGCCACTGCTTGCGCAGGACCCGGAGCCTAGCGCCCCGGTGTCCCCTCCCCCGCACCTGGCCCCAAACATTGCGGCAAAAGGCTTTTCAAACTGGCCGGCTCCACGCGGCGAGGAAAACACGCCGGAGATCTCGTGCGGCTCTCCCCCACCTTCCCCACCCCTAGACCGCCCGGCTCCGGGTGCGGGGTTTCTCCGCACCCTCGCGATCGGAGCGCGGCTCCCGGTGCATCGCCCGCTGCGAGGTTTCGGCCCAAATGTGCTCGCACCGGATCTGAGTGCATATGGCGGCAAAAGGAATTTCGCGGTAAGCGCTGTCACACCGTGGACTGCCTTTCACCAGCTGCCTCCGGCCGAGGAAGGTGGTGCTTACCCCAGCCCTTTGTGTCTCGCTCTGCGGCGTGGGCCCGGGCTTAAACTAGCCTGTTCCATCGGTGGCAAACACACTGGTTTGGGGATCGCGTGCTGTTCTCAAACGGATAGACGGTGTTGAACGTGGAAGAGAAAAAAAGGACCCACTGCTAGGAAACGGTATGCATTTGCAAGATTTGACACTTCCGCATGTTGGGTGTTTTTTTTTTTTTTTAATTTAAAAAGAATATAATAGAGAGGGGGAGTTAATGTATGGCTTTGGGAACGTTGGGCCAGCAAGGCTGTAATTTGTCACCTTGATAGAAGAAACAGTGTTGCAACTCGTGCTTTTTCTGACGTCAGAAGGAGAACGGAAATAAAACCTGAGCTGGCTGGCCTCATTGTCAAATAACTCACACTATAGGAAACTGGCAAGTCCCGCCACCGGTCTGGTATGGCCTCCTAACCTCTGCCTTAAAACAATTGATTTTGCTGTTCAGTTACTTAGTTCTCAGTGTGTGGCTGAAAGCAACAGAAAAGCGGCCTAGTTTGATTGAGGTGTTAATCTTAACAGGGCTTTTTTTTTAAATTATTTTTTTTCTAACCAGGTGTTGAATAATTAGGGAACGCTGTGTAACCGGCAGCGACTCATCAGATCAAGTTCCGGCTCCTGAGCCGCCGGGTCCATTCTTACCAGGAAACAGACTGGATGGACAAATACAGAAATGCCAGGTGTTCAGGCCATGAAGAAATGAGACAGAGTCATGTGAGACCCAAGATGCTTGAGATAGGGCGACCCATTAGGAGGTGTTGTGTGAGGGGTGGAATGTGTCTTTTTTAGTGAGGAGAAGAAAGAATCAACTCTCGGAATAATTAGGGGGAGACTTTCAGAAGGAATAGTGTTTACTGCATGCACTTTGGGTTTGACGGCAATTCAGCAGATACATAAGTCGATTTAGAGATTACTTCTGAATCTTTAAACTTTTGCTGCTCCTGTGTGTGTGTGTGTGTGTGTGTGTGTGTGTGTGTGTGTAACTTTGCTTCATGAGCTGAGGACTATGAGGAGGAGAGCAGTGGACTTGAAAGGTCTGGCATCTGCTACCATGTTCACTCTTTTCTCTTCTAATGCCCGGGGTACAGGAGGAGCCTGAGAAATCCTTGCTGGATTGCGACCTTGGCCAGGCATTTCACCCAGCCCTTTACACACCCTTGATCACCTCTTCCCAAGCCTGAAACATCGCTGCAGCCCCACTGTTCTACTCATATTTCTGTCACCACAGTCCTCACTCTTGAGCTGTGATTGGCCCATTAAAATGACCCTCTTGTCCTTTTGTCTGCATCCCCAGATATGCAAACCCATGATTGTTGGGATGGATAGAGGAGTTGTGAGATGGAAGAGCTTTGAAGTGTCTCTGGATGTGGGTAGAAGATGCAAGCAAGCTTAGGAGTGAGGGAGTCATCTGAGGCATTGGGACAGCTGCCCCGTTGTGGAAGTGTGACGAACTGTTGCCCTAGCTCAATCTGGGCACTCTCATGAGCCTTACATTTTACTCTGTTTTCCGAACGGTTCACATTCTGTAAGGGCCTTGATCTCCGGTGAGTTCCCTCTTGCCTACAGATACTCTGAGTTCCTTTGCCAGGTGCCGGGAACCCTCACAGTCTCACCTCTTTCAGTCTCTCCCAACTGTCATTCTCTTTCTCCCAGGGCACATTGCAAATTCCCCCTGCCCCCAGGTACTTTTCTGCCCCCGTGGCTTCCAGACTAGAATGCCTACTGAAATCCTGTATGTTCTTGACAGCCTAGCTCGTGTGTCATTTTTCTGCCCCTTAGAAGTGCTTAGTGACTCCCCTTGGTGACATTTTCATAAGATATTTTACTCTTGGTGTCACTCTCACCCCAAGCGGTAGGACGCAGATGGTAAGGCTTAGACTGTAGATCAGACCTGCACACCAGGCAAATTGTTGAATTTCTCTGAACTTCAGGATTTCCCCTCATTTATTAAATGACATGATGCGGGCGGTGGTTACTGAGTTAACCTAGAGATTTAAGTAAGATGGTGGTTGTGAAGTTACTCACACGTTCTCATTTGAACGATCTGATGGCTTGGTTATTGGTTTTCTGGGGATAATGGGTTGGGAGCCAGCTGTTAATGGCAGAGGAGCTCAGTTACTGAGAAGCCAGCGCAGCGTTGGGGGTGATGACTTCCAGTAAGGTTGGGGTGACCTGTGGACAACTCATTCAGCAGGTTGAGGCCTCACTGTCCCTATCCAGAGCTGTACAGATGCAATGAGAACCAGCTGGGAGACTCTTTGAAAGTCAGGGCTATTCAGAATGTCACAGTCTGAGGTCACTGCCAGTTGCAGGCTTCAAGAAGGTCTTTTTTAGTAATTCTCAGCCTGATTCCCCAGCGGACACAGCCTGTATCTATCAACTTACAGATTCCATCTCCCAAAAAAGATTCAGATATGTCAGAATGAAAAGAAACCAAAGACCCAAGCAAAACAAAACCATGACAGGCCGATTCCATAGCGGTTTAGACTTAAAGCAGAGCTCACAAAAACGATTTGTGTTTTTGTTTTTCGAGACAGGATTTCTCTGTGTAGCCCTGACTGTCCTGGACTCATTCTGTAGACCAGGCTGGCCTTGAACTCACAGAGATCCACCTGCCTCTCTGCCTCCCGAGTGCTGGCATTAAAGGCTGCGCCACCACGCCCGGCTCACCTGATGAAATCTTAGCAATGTGAACCTACGAGCTGGACTGACTTTTCCCTTCAATTTTACTGAAGCACCCAGTTGCTGACATCATGGGGCCATAGCCTCAGGTTACAACGTATGGCCTGTGTTTTCCTAGGCTGGGGGGCGGGGGACCTTCCAGTGAGACAGACAGGATTAGATGAAGATGCAACGTGAGGATCTCAGTTTCCGTCTCTTGCAGTGACGAAGGAGACTGGAGAGGAAAAGGAGAGGGATAGGTTGTGGCCTGAGGTGTGGAAGGAAGAGGGGCTGATGGGAAAGGACAGAGCTGAGGAAAGAGCGCCGTAAGTTGTCGTTGTTTATGTTGAGATTGCGAACTGGTGAGCAGGACCTGAGTAAGCGTGCGATCATCTTTTGTGTAAGTTACACATTTTCCTTTTAAAATTATTTGGAGTTAGTTGCTGGATAAAAATTAGGATGTCACTTTACATATGGCTTTCTAGCTTTCCTTTAAAAAATGTCGACGGGCGTGGTGGCGCATGCCTTTGGTCCCAGGACTCCAGAGGCAGGAGCAGGAGGGGCTCAGAGTTTGAGACCAGCCTGGCCTACATGATCGAGTTCTAGGCCACCCAAGGCTACATACAGGGTAAGACCTTATCTCAAACAAAACTAAACCCTAAAGATCGGGTTTATTCCTTCTACTGGCCGGAAGGACCTGAATAAGACCCGTGTTCTCCAGTCCTGTGGGCCTAGGCTATGTTGCTCATCTGTTTTGCCTGCCTGGACATACTACCTGGATTTGGTTTTAGCTCTTAATCTCAATCCGTAGACAGAAAGGCTGGCTCCCCATTAGAATCCTCTGGAGGACATTTAAAATATGCATAGTCAGACCCCATCCTAGACATATGGTGTATGAGGCCACTCTTTCTCTCGGATTTTCTTTTGAAAGTTTTCTGGGTGGTTTCCATGTCCAGCTAGAATGACAATACTGGTCTTGAGTCAGCACTTGAGAAGATGTGTCCGTAAGGCCGTCTGCTTAGTTAAAGTTGACCTGGAACATCCAGATCAGCCAGAGGGTGTGAGACCTGAGAAGGAACATCAGCGCATTCAACCTCCAGAGACCAAGATAGAAAACAGGGAATTGTTCCATTTCTGCACCACCAAGTGATTTAAAAATGACAAAGGGTCTGTGGGACTTCTCTTCTCAAATTGAGGTATATATGTAAAGATATCTCTGTTTAAGTGATTTACTTTTCACATGCTCCTTTAGGGTGCTTTTAATCCCTCCATGTCTGTGTTTACCCTAGGGCATTTTGTTAGGACTTGTCTGCCAGCTGAATTGGGGATTTAAATACAACACAGTTACTGCCTACTGCTTTTAGTACAAGGTGGGTCTTTGATCAGAAATATCAGTGCGACAAAACACACAAATATAGAGAATAATTCTTTTATTTAGAGTACTCAAAGTTGGTTTTTTTTTGATGCCTTACATTTGTAGCAATTCTAGAAATCCATTTTCAGTTAATAAGAGTTTTGATTGTAATAGTATTTAGACCAATGTGCTCACTGTTCTCATTAAATTAAGCTTCAAATGTTGATTTTTTAAATTATTTTAGCATTTGTTTTCTTACATCCAAGGTTTTATGTTCACTTGACTTCCACAGTTTCTACATCAAAGAAACCAGTATCATTAAAAAAAATTTTTTTTTTATTGGTGTTTTGTCTGTAGGTCTGTGTGAGGGTGTTGGATCCTGGAGTTACAGACAACTATGAGCTGCCTTGTGGGTGCTGGGATTTGAACCTGGGTCCTCTGGAAGAACAGTCAGTGCTCTTAACCACTGAGCCATTTCTCCAACCTCCCCGCCCCCCCCCCCCCAGTGTCATTTTGAAACATGTAAATACGGATATTAATTCATAGATATCATAGCCTGGGCCTAGTGAAAGCAGAAACTTGGGTGTACTGTAGGGACCTGAGCAGTCATAGAAGGCGACAAGTACAGGGACATCAAGGGTAGAATAAGATGCAGTGAGTAGTCTGTTCTGGATTTCAGTGGCTAGCCGTCATGCCTCTAATGCTTGTCGGGGCTTGTTTGAGTGAATCTTCTTTTCCACCAGGTTGCCGCCCCATCAGTGTGCTGCCATTTTGAGCCAGATCCCGTCCCCCTTTGCTGTGTAGGTGCCGTTTAGTGCTTTTTCTAGCCTGGCCTACTGGAGGCCTACAATGACCCCTCATATGTGATAACCAGAAACGTCTCCTGACTTTGCAAATATCTCCTGTTAGGCAAAACTGCACCAAGTTGAGACAGACAGCTTTGATACATTTGCTTCTCTGGACTTTTAGAAACCACGAGGAGGATCTTAAACATTCCAGCACAGTGGCAGGGTACGATCAAAACACCTGCGATTATACTGTACTTTGAGAGGTATTTTCAAGCCCGCCTCATCCAGATTCAGCGGAAAGAAAATTGTGTGCAGGTTCATGAAGGCGAAACAGGGCTGCCTATGCTTCTCACACTCCCGTTTTTATTCCTCTTTTCTGGAGAAATTGTTTGTGTGTCTGCAGACTTAGCTTTTAAAAGACTTCCGTCATCTCCAATGTTAACAAATGTCTATTATGCTATGTACCTATGAATTCTGTGTTACCTTGATACCTGTCCCCCATAAAACTGAAATCGCCAAACAAAAAACAAGCAAAACTCACAGAAACAACAACAAAAAACATTATTATAATATCTGAGTCCCTGATCTAAGCCAGTGAGTGATCTGAGTAACAGTCACGTGCGAATTCATCACAAATAAATCACCACATTTGGTCGCTAGAAAAGGTTTTATGGAAGAGGTTGATTTGACATTCTTAGAAGAAGCAAACAACTCAGGAGTTGAAAACAAGGTCCTGTTCAGTTTGCACAGGTGGGATGGAAAGTGGGGAGGGTACGGAAAGGACCCAGTGAACTTAGGATCCAAAAATCACTTCTGTACACACTTGGAAGAGAAAGACGCAAGGCAAATGTTTCCAGAAGAATCCTTTTCTAGAGCTGGGAGAGCAGAGGGCTCTGGATGTGGTATGAACGAGTAGATGGCATGGCAGAGTTAGGACTGTAGAACTGTGAGGAATGGAAAGAAGGGTTGGGACATTATGAAGGAAAACTGTCAGGACTTGGTGACTGGTTCAGTAGGTTGTCTTAAAGCGATTGTAGGTTGGAAGTTTGATTGAAATCAGGTGACGTGTTTAGCTTCCAGTCTGCAGTGGCTGTCGCGAAGGCAGACATCCGAGTGGACTGGACGGGTCTAGCAGGCAGCCGGAGACTTAAAAAGAATTTATGGAAATTTCTCAGCAGGAAGGATAGACCTTCCCTCCTCCCTGCTCTCTTTTTACAAATAAAGCCATGTTTTGTGTTGAGGGACATGATTGTTAATAAGTAGAGTTTGGAGTTTGGAAGGGAAATCCCATGTTGCAGTACAGCAAAGGAATTCTGGTCCAAAATGAAAGGCTGGGAGAGAAGATCTGAAAGATGCTTGTGGGATGAAACCATATACTCAAATGGGAGAGTCTGGAATGTGCCGTGCTGGAAGAGCAAAGTCGGAGAATTATCCCTGCCCTTAGGGTGGGTGGAGGAAGGCAGCTAGTAAGCAGCTAAGCAGCAGGCAGGAAGGGAGGTAGTGAGGGACAAGTTGAGAGGTCATGAGTCAAAGAGAAGGAAGGCAGAGGGAAGCCATTTCCCTTGATGGGGAAGGAGTCATTTTAGCTTGCTAGAACCATGCAGGCACTGTTAGTGCCTACGGTACACGGCTAAACCATGGATGGCATTTATGGCTGTGTCCAGCAGTTGCTGTCAGCCTGCACAGCTGTTTCATCTGGGAAGAAGAATCCGAACTGAGAAAAATGCCTCCATAACATTCACCTATGGGGAAATCTTCGAGTGTTTTCTCTTTTCTTCTTTTTTTTTTCCTCTTGGTTTTTCTTTCTTTTTTTTTTAATTATGTTTATTTATTACTTCAAGTTACATCTCCATCACACCCTCCTCCCTTCACCCCTCTTGCTCCCACCCTCTACCCCCTCTCCCTCTATCCTTCTCCTCTGATGTGGGGTGCCCCCACAAATCAGCCCCTCTCAGTTCATCAGTCATCTGAGGGATAAGAGCTTCCTCTTATACTGGGGACCTACATGGCAACTCCACTAGGGCAAAGTGTCTCACTAAAAGGTAACAACATTTATGTTTCTGATCCCTTCAGTCTGTTGTTTGTATGGTAGTTATCCTGTACTGTATGTCTAAAATCCAGTGATAAGTGAATAGATGCCATGTGCATCTTTCTGGGTCTGAGTTAGCTCACTCAGGATGACCTTTTTCTAGTTCCATCCATTTGGATCAAGCATTTTCTTGATTAATGATTGATGTGGGAGGACCCAGCCTACTGTCTGTGGTGCCTCCACTGGGCAGGTGGTCCTGGGTTCTATAAGAAAGCAGGCTGAGCAAGCAATGGGGAGCAAGCCAGTAAGCAGCAGTCCTCCACAGCTTCTGCATCACTTCCTGCCTCCAGACTCCTGTCTTGAGTTCCTGCCCTGGCTTCCCTTAATGATGGACTATGATCAGGACATGTAAGCTGAAATAAACCCTTTCCTCCTGGAGTTGCTTTTGGTCACGGTGTTTTATCACAGCAGCGGAAACCCCAACTAAGACAATGACTGTATGAGCAAGGGTAATAGTGTATCTCCATTTCCTAGAAGGGGAAGCTGAGGCCAGAGAACTTACTGTGGCATCAATAGCTCCTTCATGGTACAACCAGAATTTGCTGGTCAAACATGGCATTAGGGGACAGTAAAGACGAGGACAAGTACCTCAGGTAGTTGGAAGGAAAGAGAGGCTTTGGACAGCTTACAGGGAAGGTGAGGCATTCTGAGAGTGTGGGGCAGAAGCCAGGAGGCCAGAGAGGACAGAGGATACAAGTGGACAAAGGAGGTCCTAGAGAAGCCACAGCCATTGGCATTAGCTGATCTGCTACCTTAGATAAGAGGAAACAGCCCCCTTCAGAGATCTGCTATCTCTCACTGTTCTGCTATCAAAGACCATTTTTATTGTTCTAAGAATCCCAAGTTTCCAAGATTTTAATCATGAACATTAAGCTTTTAATTGAAGTACCATATATGTACCCTAATATGTAGATCTTTGATTTGTTTGCATTTAGAGTGTGCATGTGAGGGCCAGAGGACAACTCTTGAGAGTAAATTCTTTCTTTCTACTAGGTAGGGAGTCAAACTCATCCTGGGGATCAAACTTAGGGCATTAGGTATGTGGCAAGTTCATTAATCTGCTGAGCCATCTTGTCCCTAGATCTTTAAGCTGTTTGTTTGTTTTTAAAATTTGGGTTTTTTTTTTTGTTTGTTTGATTATGTGTATTGTGTGTCTGTGTGTGGGTATGTGCATGTGTGAGTGCAGCACCCTGGGAACCCAGAAGGTGTCACACCCTTTGGAGCTGTGCCCCCATGCGGGTGCCTGGAACTGAACTCAGAGCCTCTTCTAGAGCAGAAAACTCTTGACTTCTGAGTCGTCTCTTTATCCCCAGATCTTTGGAGTTTTGTTTGTTTGGTTTTGTTTTTTTGTTTTGAGATAGTGTCTCCCTATGTAGCCCTGGCTGTGCTAGAACTCACTATGTAGAGAAGCTGAATTTGCAGCAATACTTTGCGTTGGCCCCCCCTGTGCTGAGATTACAAAATGTGCCACTGTTCTGGGTTCACAATGACCAGATCCTTTGTGTAATGGTTACTGGACTTGGCTATCTACTATATTTTTCCTTATTTTATTTACGCAGTGGCATATGACATGATATATGATAGGTTAACCTTGACTTACTGCGTTTAGACAAGATGACACAACTAACAATAAGGTGACATTATAGTTAATTTGTTCAGTCTGTCTTGAGGCCTTTGGAAATACAGACCCACGAAAGAGTGTGTGTGCATTTCATTATAGTGTAAGGGTGGAGATCTGGGACTCTCAAGTGTGTAAACAGGCTTAGTTAATGGTGAGAAGAGACAGCCAGGAGGAATAAGACCATTGTCTGTCTGTCTGTCTGTTCCTCTCTCTCTCTGTGTGTGTGTGTGTGTGTGTGTGTTACTTTTTCCACACCCACCCATCAGTGGACAGTCCCCATGCTGTGATGTCCTGGCTATTAGAATATCGCTGCAGTGAGCATGTCAGTGATGATTTCAGTTCCTCTGGGTGTGTTCCCAGAAGAGGGATGGCTGGGACATATGACGGTTCAATTTTTAATTTCTTTAGGAATCACAATGTAAGTTTCCACTTACGGTGTGCAAGGATGCTCTTTTTCAACATCCTCACCAACCTGTGTTGTCTCTTGAGTTTTTGAGGGGCACCATACTAAATGGGTGTGAGGTTGTAGCTTCTTGTGGTTTTGATTCGCATCCCCAATCACTGACCATTCTTGAGTCCTTTTCATGTATCTGTTAGCTGTTAGCTTGTCCTCTTTGTTTTGCCTGTTAATACTTCCTCACACTGCGGACTTAGTCAGCTGTTATAGTTGATTCCAGGTATGATCATATTAGTTCTTAATAATAAAAACAAAACAGGAGCTGGAGAGATGGGTCAGTGGTTAAGAGCACTGGCTGCTCTTCCAGAGGACCCAGGTTCCAGTACCAGCATCTACAAGACAGCTCACAACCACCTGTAACACTTTGATAGCCAACCCACTACCTGGTATTAGCAGTAAGCATATTGGGACCATTTCCAGTGTAGGTAACACCCCCTCCCACAGTCTAAGACACACAGTTCAAGTCCTGATCTCTCTAGGTCTTATTTATCTCTCTTCCTTTTTCTTTTCTTTACTTCATCCCTTCCTCATGCATACAATACATGTACATGTATATTTCTGAAATCTTCCTGGATGCTGCTTTTGTTCTTTTAGTTTGATCTCTGTCATGCAAAATGGGATGGCCTTGCTTGCTTACTTAAACAGGCTGCAGGTGACTTAAAGCCAGACAAGTTTATTCGTGTATCTCTTCCTTGATTCATAACACAATGCAGAGGTGTCTCAATTTATTTTACTTTGATGCTATGCTAAAGTGTATCGAGATAATAATCCTTGTCTCAGGGACAGTGCAAGACTATGGGAAGGATCAAAAGTATTCTGTGCTGAGTAAGCTGTGGTTTGTAACTACTTTAAATGTTGAAGTGTAGTAATTATAGTTAGCTGAACACTAAGATCACCATATGATGCTTTTTATTTAATTAACTGTAGTCTGTTGCTTGTATGTGTGTATGTGTTTATGTGTGCAAGCACATGTGTGTGCAAGCACATGTATGTGCACACATGCATGGAGAAGCCAAAGGTATGCATCAAGTGTCTTCCTCATTCATTTCCCACTTTACAATTTTTTAAAGTACATGTATGCATTTATTCACTTATTTGTGTGTGTGTGTGTGTGCGCACACACATGCGAGGACACCACATACGTGCCACAGCAGGCACATGGATGTCGGAGACTGTGTGGGAGTAGGCCGTCTTCTTCCTCCATGTGGGTCCAGGCATTGAGCTCAGGTCACCAGGCTTTGGGGGCAAGTGCCTGTACCCACTAGCTTGACCCATTTTATCTCTTTGGACCATCTCCTTGTTTTTTGAGACAAGGTCTCTCCCTGAACCTACAATTTACTATTTCCACTAAACTGGCTGGCTGGCGAACCCCAGAGATACACTCATTTCCTCCTTCCGCCCCCCCTCCCTCGACTCCTGGACACAATGTTGGGTCACGGCAAGCTGCCCGGCTTTTACCTGGGCGCTGGGGACCTGAACATGGGCCCTCATGCACGTGCAGAGAGCTCAATGACTGAGTCTTCTCCCCAGGCTCTGATGATTTTTTTCCATTTCTTCTGAGTCAAAGGCTCTCCTCTGGTACCCCAGACTGGCCTCAAATTCACATTCCTTCTTAGTGTCTCCCAAGTTCCAGATGACATGAGTGTGAGAGTACCTTAATGCTGATAATTGCTTATCTTACAGGGAAACTATGATTTTGCTGTTTGTTTGTATCTTAAAGCCAGCCTGTACTTCCTGCCTCTAACGACTGACCACGTGTTCCTTGTACTGAGAAGTCTCAGCTCAGGCCGCATCCCTACCTGTCAGTCTCTCCAAGCATCTGAACATCAGCAGCCACAGTTTGGGTACCATTCCTAGGGCACCAAGCAGTCAGTCAGTCAATAGCTGTGATTCCCTAGACTTGTGTTAGTTGACAGAACTAAGGATAGAAAATTATATCTTAAATGTGAATAAGCATATTAAAAAAAAAATTCAAAGCCAAGCATAGTGTGCACTTGGAAGGTAGAGGCAGGAGGATTTCAAAATTCAAGGTCATCCTCAGGCAGCCTAGGTTGTATAAGACTGTGTCTCAAAGCAAAACAAAACAAAAAACCTAAAAACACACATAAAGAAAATCTCTTAAGGACCTGTATGATTCTCATTTTCTTGAACGTATACGTTTTCATTCCTAGTCATCCTTTATTTGACAGAGATTTACTGAGGGGGTGTTTGTGTGAGGCAGTGTATCTCCATAAAGTCTGGAAATCTTACAGCAAGTCACAAACAGCAATGGTATTGCTTGTTGAGAGAATAGATAATCCTTTGAAACGTGTTTTCCTCCATTTGTAAATTTCTCACAAAATCTGTATTATTTATTAGTGAGAAACTGACTTTTGCTTTTCCATATGCAGGTGGTCTATGTGTATGTGTGTGCACAGGTGTGTACCTGTGTGCGCGCTCGAATTCATGGGGATCCACGCTCACTCACTTGCATGTAGAGTCCAACGGTCAGCCTTGGGTGTTTTCCTCAATCTGTTTTCCCCTTTTTGTGACAAATTCTCTTACCAAACCTGGAACTTACCAGTTCAACTAGATTGGCCGACTAGGGAGTTGCAGGGATCCACCTACTCACACCCCACCCCCAACTCTGGGATTACAGATACAAACTGCACAGCTTTTCCTCGAGGACTAGAGGTTCGAACTCAGGTCCTCGTCGTTTACTCCTGAGCCGTGTCCCCAGTACTAACAGCTTAGTAAAACACTTCTGTCCTTCAGAACCCTTACTCCATGAAAGAAGTAGGTTAAAAAGTCTAAAATCTTCAGTGTTAAATCAAAAGGGAAGTTGCGGGGGGGGGGTAGAGATGGAAAAGGAGACAAGAAAGAGAAAGGAATGAGAATGAGGAGGAGGAAGTGAGCGAGTCGCAGGGACCTATTTTTAGGTGGTGGAATTTCTTTTATGTTTGTTCTACAGACTCCCCATCATGTGTGCAACACTGTGAGGAAACAAAGAAAATTCATGGTCCAGTCCAAATCACTTCTGTAACACCGCCTCAGGTCCCTGAACATTTGATATTTTCAACAAACTTCATCATCACTTAGTACTCAAATAAGTAATTTGAGTGGAAAGGCTTTCCCAAGCCTAGCTCAGGAGAGATGAACTTTGCTGGTGTTTCTGTCTCCTCTCCAGTTTTCATTGTCAAGAACACGTTAGGCCTTGAGGGAAACTTATTTCATACCCTCGAAAACTTGCCCTGTTTGGTGAGCTTGTACTGACTGGTGTTTGTGTAGGTGTAGTGGGTGGGTCTTTGTAACCACTGACATGTTCATTTCCCTACATGACATGACAAGTTAATGCTATTTGTTTTCTGCACACGAACACACACGCACACATGTACACACTCAAGCACACGTGCCTATGCACACACAGATAAGAAAGGTTATTTTAAAAGAGCAGACTCCAAATGTCTTACTAATCAAATTCTGTTCTTAGAAAATCCCTGCCTGGTACCCTATTACCTTCTAGTTTGGAGAGAGAAAACCTCCTTAACAAGGATTGGAAATCTTACCCCCCTCTCTCAGGCCTGTGGCCTCACTTCAGTAGCCTGCCAGGCAGTTTTAGAAACAAGAATGAATGTCACGAGTCTGGAAATTACCAAGCCTGCTTTGTAGGCCAGTTTTCAATAGAGGAGGCTCAGAGGTGAGAGTGGACTTCAACCACTCTAATGCATTCAGGGCTGCACAGAGAGGACAGGGGCGACTATTTTGAAGACCCCGAAAGCAGTCCGAGTGACTGAACTCAGCTGCCCCTTCTTGGCTTCCTGCCTTCCCATTGGTGCTCAGTGCAGGAGGAGGGAGAGGAGTCTAATATCTCTGGACTCTGAGATATTAGAATGTGCTTATGCTGTGGAAGTTTAATCACCCCACACCAGAAAATTTTCTCTCCAGATGGGAGACCTGGAAGAAAAAGGATTGTTGTGTGCACATTTCCATGTGCAAAGAGATTATACCTCCAATCATGCCATTCTGGGCACTTCTGTGGGTCCATTAGATATCAGTGAGTAAAATGCTTCTTGGTGCATGCCAGACAGGATGCCTATACAGTCATATCAGCTTTCCTTTATCTAGGTTGCAGTCATCTTGGAGTTTTCAGGGTCAGGTGATACATCAAATGCTCTCAAGCAGGTACTCTGTAGAAAATTTGTTCCGTTGTATTAACTTCTGTAAACTTCAGTTTTATTGTTTTTACATTTATCTAATTTTTTGAGTTTCATATATGTGATGCAGTGATCTGTTACAAATTCTAAATGTTGATTAGTTGCTCCCAGAGGCCTGCTTGCTGTCTGTTACTTTGTTTGCTAACCATTGTCTCTGATTGGCTTTAATAAAATGTTGCAGCCTGGATTGGGCAGAGAGAGAGGTAGGCGGGACTAAGGTGCTTGGACTCGAGGAGCAGAAAGGGTCAGGGGAAGAAGAAGCCTGGTGGGAAGAGGAGGAGGATACACACCATGAGTTAGAGAGAAGAACATTATTCCACGTGGCCTGGAACATTGGTATAGCATGGAGAACAACAGCCCAGGGGACGTTTGTATATTATATAGGGTTTTATTTGGGGAATAGAACTATAAACTAGCATAAGATGGGCTAAGATTGCACAATCCAGGCCAAGGCTTGATAAAATTCATCAGGTGTCTGTGTGATTATTTTAATGGCAGGTTAAGGATTAACCATGCCAACCAATTAACTATAATATAAATACTGGTTAATAATTTAAATGCTTACTTCTGCATACATGAATATTGCTGTTTACATCATTTCCACCCACCTTCTCCCCCCCATAATTTCTCTCATGTCCCTTACTTCCCAAATTTATGACCTTTAATTATTATTTTTATACACACGTATGTAAATGTAAATACAACATCCTGTGTTCATTTAGTGTTGCTTACATGTATGTGTTTATGGCTGACCACTGGGTTTGGATAACCTTTTGGGAGGGGGACACTTGTCCCTGGAGGGGACTGATTTTCTCTCACCCAGTTGCTGTTAACTGTACTGCTTCCTCTATGCCAGTGGTTCTCAACCTGTGGGTCTCGACCCTTTGGGGGTTGAATGACCCTTTTACAGTGGTCACATATTAGATATCCTGAATATCGATCAGATGGTTACATTACAACTCAAAACAGTAGCAAAGTTGCAGTTATGAAATAGCAGCGAAAATAATTTTATGGTGGGGGTCACCACAACATGAGGAACTGTATTAAAGGGTCGCAGCCTTAGGAAGGTTGAGAACCATGGCTCTAGGCCCTACATTCTAGGAACGCGCCCTTGATGTGCTGTGCCATCCTAACATGTCCTTGAAATGACATTCAAGACTAGCCTAGTGAGGCCGCCATGCTTACATGAGCTCTCCTCCTTCGCCTTTTGAAGCCGTCTTCAGACAGCACAGGTTGTCTTTCTAGCTCCTCCTGTCTACAGGCCTCCACCACCGTTTGGCCTTGCATTTCCAGCTTCATTTGTCTTTGTAAACATCCTTTTGATTTTTGATGCTGTGTCCCCAAATTCCTTCCCGTATGTTCTGTCGGCAGCACCTCAGGATTTGATGCCACAGCCATCCATCCATGTGTGGGAAAAGAAGACCTCTGGTCGTCTTTCATCTCTGATGAGGAAATAGAGTAGCAGGTGGATTAATGAAAATCCCCTGAGTATGGGTTTTTAATTCACTAATTCCCTGACATGGAGTGATTTCATTGAAGAGATTGATTTAATCTCTTGCAGTTGATGTATAAACTATTTGCTAAATTCCAAAATCTGTCCAGGTTGTAGGTCGATTCCCTGGTTGTTGCCATTTACTGAAGATTTGTGCTCTCCTCCAACTGGGATGTGCCTGCATTCTATAACCCTGTGGCCTAAAGTTTTAAATCTTTTGTTTGTTTACGGTTGGGGCACATGTATGCCACAGCACACATGTGCACGTCAGAGGCTGCCGCGGGAGCTGATTCTTTCATTTCACCATGTCGGTCATGGGGATTGAACTCAGATCCTTAGGCTTGGTAACAGGTGCCTTAACTCACTGAGCCATCTTGCCGGCCCTTCAGTTTCCTTTGATTAAACACAGGTTCACAAAAGAATGTGTATGTTGCCTGCTGCTAACATGAGGTTTCTATGAATGTGAGCTAAAGGTTATGGAATGTGACTTACTTTATAGTTGAAAATGGAGGGAAATGTGTAAAAGATGAAACATTCACGGATGAACTTCTTGCTTTGGTACGTTTAGCGGCAAAACCTAAAAGTGGCATTTTTGCTAAATTCACTGTTTGTTTGCTTTTTCCAATGGTTCACGTGTCGTCGCTGCCGTCCTCCATGGATTTAATAGTTGTTTTGCTTTGTTTTAAGGGGTCCCGGGCGCCTGTACTTGCTGCTCCCTGCTTCTAACGACCCTCAGAACAGAAGAAATTTGAACTGAACTTTTGACCGTAGACACTTGAGTATGATGCATTTCAAGAGTGCCCTCGAGTTAACGGAGTTGCAGAACATGACAGTGCCAGAAGATGACAATGTCAGTAATGACTCCAATGACTTCACCGAAGTAGAGAACGGCCAGATAAATAGGTGAGTGTTTTTCTAGAAGTGCCACCCAGTGCAGGAATGGCTGTACAAGATCATTCTGGTTTTCAGTCGTTCTGACGGATTCTTCATTTACTAAAGTTATGCTTCATTTGAAGATGCAATTTGAATTTCTTTTTTTTTTTTTTAAGATTTATTTATTTTGTATACAGTGTTCTGTCTGCAGGTATATCTGCAGGCCAGAAGAGGGCACCAGATTTCATTATGGATGGTTGTGAGCCACCATGTGGTTGCTGGGAATTGAACTCATGACCTCTGGAAGAGCAGCCAGTGCTCTTAACCACTGAGCCATCTCTCCAGCCCATCAATTTGAATTTCTTATGTGACATCTGTTGGACATAGTTTGGAATGGTAGATGAGGGGAATAGGAAAGTAACTTATTCATCTTTTCAAATCTTTCAATCGAATCCAATAAAAATGTATAAATACATTGGACTCCAACCAGCCCAAACTTCTCAAAGTTCTATGTCTGTGAATTAGACTGACTGTGGAATCTCGTTATATCTCATATCTAAATGTGTGCTATAACCATTGTTACGCACTTTAATGATGAAACCATCCAAGTTGCTTTTGCATGCTGTTTGTACAAATGAGTAAAAACCACAAGGGTGTCGTCATTCTGAACATCATTTGAAGTATGGATTTTAAATACTAATAGCGATGGCTAAGCCCAAATGGCTCTGTGAAAGATTGTGGAGGAGAAACAGACCATGAAAGAGAGGGAAAAAATCATCCCTACTCTTGAGCCTGAGACTGCTAAATTACCAGGACAGAATCAAATTTACTGATTTTAAATGATTTGAGATCATCCTGGGATATTGTGACTTTTAATCTATTTTTTTTTTTCTGGAAACTTATCTGGAGGCTTTCCCTCCATAGGAGTCTGGAAGAGAATGATGCCTGCAGGACTCCTTTAAGAAATTTCAATTGCGTGCGCGCTGTGTGTGTGTGTGTGTGTGTGTGTGTGTGTGTGTGTGTGTGTGTGTGAGATATGTCATGGTAAGAGAGAGTGAGAGTTGGTTCTCTCTACCCACCATATGGATTCCAGGGATCAGACTCAGGTGGTCAGGTCTGGTGGCAGGTGCCTTGTGCCACCAGGCCACCTCATCAGCCCTGCAGAACTGGTTGTTAGAATTGTCATCAATACTGCACTTTGTTAAGGTCACAAGGTAACAGGGACGGGGAGGGTAGGAGCATAGTAACAAGGACGCATCTTTGTACCGTTGGAAGTACGCGCTGATAGAGCGTGCCATGGAAAGCCCAACCCCGAACTGTCATATTTACACAGTTCTCCATTTCTGCCCATAGTGAAGGTTAAGCCTCCAGTACAGACACTTCCTCATTATTGCCCAAGTGTGTTTACAGTGCTAGGTGACGTTTCTTTTTATTGGAATCAAATTTACTTACTTCTTCCACCTTTTGGAGAGTTAATAGGAACTTCTGTTTCTTTTCTTTTTAAATACATATATGACAGTGTCCATGTGGGAGTATGTGCTTGTGAGTACCCTTCCCTGTGGAGACCAGGAAACTCTCTCAGGTTTCCTGGAGCTGGAGTTAGCTTGCAGTTGTGAGCCTCATAACCTGGGAGCTGGGAATTGAACTTGGGTACTCCAGAGGAGCAAAGAGTATCTCTCTGGCTCCATAACTGCAATTTAATATTAGTATTAGTATTATTTTGGGTTTTTTGAGACAGGGTCTGTCTCTGTAGTCCTAACTGACCTGGAACTCGCTATGTAAACAAGGCTGGCCTTGAACCCACATAACTTGAATTCATTTCTTGAATCCAAGTGTTTTGCTTATACTGTCATGGACCCTTAGACAATCACTCAAAGCAAGCACCCTGCAGATGAGAGGAAATTTGCAAATCCAGGGAATGTCCTGACCAGTGTAAATCCGTCTCTCTCTACTCTATCCTTCTGCATTTGATACAATTCTGGCCCCTTGGTTAAAAGTCTGGGCTTTAATAGTTCCATGCTGTTTGTGCAGTGTGTTCTTGGAGCCTCTGTAGTCACTGCTGACCTCCACCACTGTGGTAAGTAGGACATTTTGATTTTATAACAAAGCTACATTCTCAAAGCAGTATTACCTTCAGGGCCTTAAAGCGAGTCATTTATAACCTTCATCTTAAAGTCTGCCCTTGAATTGTATAATTCCAGTCATAAACTGTTGGGGTCTTAGGTGACTGTAACTTTTAGTAGGTGGAAGGAACGCCCCTGCTCACCCAGACTTGGGCTTCCAGTGGGGTGAGGTCACTTCCCCATAGACAGTGGCCTAGCCCACAACTGGTGCAGGGGAGCTTTGGCTGCAGTTTCGTGGAATTTTCCCCCACCCTTTCAAAGTCAGCGCCTTATATTTCTTTTTCTTTACCGAATTTTATTTCTTCTCCTTTACTGACATAATTCACAATTCTTGTTTCATTTCTGGTTTTGTTGTTTGTTTGTTTGTTTTGGTGGTGCTAAGAATCGGGGCTTTGTGGATGCCACAGGCAGGAGTTTGACTACGGAGCACCAGCCCCAGACCTAGTTCATTTCCTGCTCTGACAAAATCGAGGAGTGATGCTCATATGCTGTTTGGTTCCCAGGCTGAGGCTGGCTCTTGGTGCTTCGTATGGATGAGATCCTTGGAAAAGGGGTTATCTTAACCATCTTGGTACATTACTGTACTTACCATAGTACCTGATACCACGGTGGACTTGGCAACTGATGATTGATGAAAAAGCAGAGAGGAGGATGAGGAGGAATGGAGAGACAGCACATCCTTGGGTTTAGTCCTGTTCTGAATCCTGGTGCTGGCATCAATTTTCTGTGATTTTTCTCTGGGAGCTTCACCTAGCCCCCTAAAGCAGGCTACAGGACTGTCAGGGAATAAGCAAAGCTGCATGTTTGGTAGATGAAGAACATAGGTTGTTCAGTCACCTGCTGAGGTTCAAATTCTAGCCCAGAAGTTCAGGAATTAGCAATGTAACATCAATCAGGTTATTTAATTTCTCTGAAATAATACCAAGCCCAGCTCACTGTTATGAAAATAGATGAACCACATCCATGCAAAGCCCTTGGCCGGGTGTCTGGACTGGCAGTTCTAAGCCTCTTAGTTTGAGAAGTGTCTACATCAGTAAAACTGTGACCCTCTCTCTCTGTCCAGCACTTTCTCCTCCACCTCACAGAGCAAAGATTCACTTTTGGTTATAATGATTGCTGTTATGACTGCCTTAAGTATGAAACATTGTAGGTTATCCTAAACATAGCCAGAAAACTCTGAGCGCATCTTCCTATTGATGTGCTTTTTTTCTTTACTCCTGTGGGTAATTATTTATTATGAACCAAGAACACAGTTTGATTAAATTTTATTTTTAAAGGAACTTGGCATCATTATTATTATACCCAGAATCAACAGAGAGAACCTTTGAAAAGTCATCCTTGCTTTTTTTTTCCCCCACTAATTTTTGTATATTTTTTTGGGAAAACATCTCAGAAAATTCTTCTTTTGCTTCTGTCAGTCCATTACAAGTCAGGTCTCCTTTCTCCTGTGGTCAGTGGAGTTTGGAACTAAATAAGATTTCTTCTACCCTCAGGCTTCCCTTTCAGGCTTCTTGTTTGTTTCTCTTTATGTGCTTGCTGATAATCCCCCCCATACTGCTTGATCTAATATTATTTATATTTATTTGTATATTATTTATATATGAATATATTTATATATTATTATACATTTGTATATAATTATACTAAAATATCATATTATAATTTTTTTTCTTAGACAGAGGCTTGCTCTGAAGTCCAGGCTAGTTGGAACTCACTGTGTAGCCCAGGTTGGCCTGGAACTCAGTTCTCTCACCTGAGTACTAATAGTATTTCAAACACATACCCTGATCTCCTTTTAACTGTTTGTTCTCCCCTTCTCTTTCTTGCAGAATATCTGCACATCAGGGAAAGGACTAGGAGCCAGCATTCAAGTTCAGCAGCTTTGCTTTTCCTCATCTCTTTGCTGTAAATCCTCAGCCCAAGTCCTGTAGTCTAGTAATAACCCGGCTGGTTGAGAGTCTAGTCCAAAGATATCTTTCTGTCACACAAAGCATCCTTAACATGTCTGATAATTTACTTTTAATTTCAAATAACAGCATTATATTGTTTGCTTCTTCTTACATTGTATCTGAATATAACACTTAAATCTTTTTTTTTTCCCCGAGACAGGGTCTCTCTGTGTATCCTTGGCTGTCCTGGACTTGCTTCGTAGACCAGGCTGGCCTTGAACTCACAGAGATCCGCCTGCCTCTGCCTCCCGAGTGCTGGGATTAAAGGCGTGCGCCACCACGCCCGGCGACGTTTAAATCTTTTTAAGGTTTTGTCACTAAGTCATCTCTTGTAGGCTTTGGTTTCTCTATTTTACTCACAGAGAGTTGCTACTTGATGGTCTATCAAATTCCACTTTATGGGTACAGACTGACCCAGTGTAAACTCTTTTTAATAGTAAGTTCGTTATCTTAGGATCACTTGTCAAAGATACCTTCTCCCGCAGCATTTTTTAAGTCAATAAAAATAAGTTTTATGTCAATTTCAGTGCCAGAGGTCAGTGATTTTTAAACAGCCAGTTGCCTTAAAAAAAAAAAAAAAAAAAGTGAGATAAAACTTGTGAAGGCTGCCTGACCTAGTTGTTTGAATGGAATTTTCCATCACAAAAAGGAAGGTTGGTTTTCTCTCCCTTTTTTTAAATTTATAGAAATACAAAATAAAGATTTAAAAATCAGAGAGAAGAAAAAGCAATAACGGGAACAAAGGGAGTTTCTCTAAATACTTCATTGTAGAACAGAGGTTCTCAATCTTCCTAACGTTACCACCCTTGAATACAGTTCCTCATGTTGTGGTGACTCCCCAACCATAAAACTATTTTCATTGCTACCTCATTGCTGTAATTTTGCTACCGTTATGAATTGTAACGTAACTATCTGATATGCAGGATTATCTGATATGCAACCCCTGTGAAAGGGTCTTTTGACCCCCACCCTCCCTATTCCCCCACTCCACCCCCACCAAAAGGGGTCTCAATCCACAGGTTGAGAACAACTGTTCTAGAGTCTGCAATGCCAACCCTGATAATCTGAGCTCTGATCTTGGGACCCACATGATAGAAAGAGAGAATCAACTCCCAAAAGTTGTCTTTTGACCATCACGTGCTGGTGTGCACGCACACACACACACACACACACACACACACACACACATACATACACATACACACCCCCACACATCCATAAATAAATCAATTAAGTACATAAATGTAATTAAATACTTCCATCTTACATAGCTAAATTTCCCTGTGGCCTAAGGTAGTTAGTTCCTAATGACTAATTACTAATAGAAGATGCTTTTGAATTAGCAGAGGGCTCCTCTGAGTTGCTGTGTGGGAAGATACACACTTTGGGAGCTAACCAACACTGAGTACCACCTGATGCCCTGTATGAGTTTATGTTACAGGTAGTGTAGTAAATAGGTCAGAAAACCTAGTTCACACTGGAAGGTCAGGACACTTGTGATAGTTTGAGGGGTTTGAGGCCCCAGAGGGGACTTCAGGGAGGGGACACTTGAGAGAGCAGATTATTCCAGCTGTTGTCTTGTTTTTGACTTTCAGTTTGTCTTGATTACAACCACACATGGGAAGTCACACATGGGAAGATCCTCTTGAGCCATAGTGGGGAAGCTGTAATTGGAACACTGAGGCAAAAACAAATTCAACATTTGAAATACCCAGTGGAGAGGCCAACTTTCTTGGTTCAAATGAGAATGACCCCCATAGACTCATATGTTTGAATACTTGGTCTTCAATTGGTGGAACTGTTTGGGAAGGATTAGGAGGTGTGGCCTTGTTGGAGGAGGTGACACTGGTGGTGGGCTTTGGGGTTTCAAAAGTCCACACCTTCCCAGTCAGTTCCCTCTTTGCCTCAAGATGTGAGTATACAGCTGCTGCTCCAGCACCGGGCCTGCCTCGATGTTGTCATGATATGCATCAGGATGGTCATGGGCTCTAACCCTTTGGAACCTTGAGCATCCAAATTAAATTTTCTTTTATAAGAAAGCAAATGCTTTGCCTTGGTCATGATGTTTTACCACAGCATTGGAAAGGTGCTGGGACATCAGCAGAGACTTTTGAGTAATCCATTGTGGTGACACAGTAAGTGAAACAGGAGAAACAGAATCAGTGTTTTAGTGTGCTTTAATGGATGTGTTTTGTGAGTTTGTATAATTTTTATTCTGTAGAGGCCTAAGTATTCAGCCCCTCTGCTCTCACAAGTGTTTGAGCCTGTGGAATCCCCCTCCTGCAACAGTGCCTCCTGTTAGGCCACTCCCATACCTCTCTTTTCTGTTCAACAGTCTTCTGCCACCAGTTTTGGGCAGTTCTGCCAGGTCTGGGATGAAGATCTGCCCCAACAGGCAGATTTATTAGCGCTTTGATTTATTTGAAAAAAAAAAAAATGCTTGGGCTTTTCCTTTGCTTAAAAAATAGTGGAAATTCTCTTATGAAAACAAGCATTCTCCATAAGAAAGGCAAGTGAGAGTCTTGATGGACCAGGATGCCACAGACCCAAGTTTGTTATTGAAATTAGCCTGGTCTAATTTCTACCGAGTCACACTGCTTAAATGGGCATCTTTATTTGGATAAGCCCCACACCTACGTGTCCCCTAGGGTTGCTTTTTCCTGCCTCACCACACCAAGATCTGTAAGCCTTCGTTCTGTGGAAAGATTTAAAACATGGGGGACAAAACCAGGGCCACATCCAGCGTTAGGGAGAGTGCTATGCCAGCTGTCTGGAAGTCCTGTTGTCCTGCTGAGAACAAGCAATTCTAATCCACTGGCTTCTGCCTAACTCAACCCAGTATTGCTTTTGACTTCTCTGGATCCCTAATCTCATCGTCATTTTGGACATTTCCAACATTCCTACAGCTTTTCTCAGTTGGAACACAATCACTTGAGTTTCAGGACACCATTGTTTTCTTCCCCAAGCAGGACAGGGTCTAGAGACTTGCAGCTTCTAGCAAGCAAGGGTCTAAGTAAATTTATCACATGCGTATAGATAGTAGCCTCTGGCTTAGTCTAATAAAGCAATAGAAACTTAGAGACAAAGCAGAGAGAGCCAGATTCCTTGAATTAATGATGAAGAGGGGCAGGCAAATAATATCAACACTGCCGATACCAACAATTTGTTTAAAAGAAACTTCATTATGAGATGTAGCATGATTCAAAAAAAAGGTGTGTAAAATCCTCAGCACAGTTTAAAGACATTTCTTTTACATTAGATTCAGGTGGTTTTAATTTTACTAATGAAAAATTTACTGTGATTTATTCTGACAATGACCAGATAATTGAATTTGTCTAGAAGGGCTGTGTTAGGTATAGTTTCTATTACGATGAGAACACAAGGACGGAAAAAAAAGTTAGGGAGGAAAGGGTTTATTCAGCTTACCCTTCCACATCACTGTCACCAAAGGAAGTCAGGACAGGAACTCAAGCAGGGCAGGAACCTAGAGGAGACAGGAGCTGATGCAGAGGCCATGGAGGGGTGCTGCTTGCTGGCTTGCTTCTCATGGCCCGCTCAGCCTGCTTTCTGATAGAACCCAGGTCCATTAGTCCAGGGATGGCCGCACTCACAATGGGCTGGGCCCTTCTCATCCATCACTAATTAAGAAAATGCCCTACAGGCTTGTCTACAGCTCAGATCTCATGGAGGCATTTTCTTAATTGAGGTTCCCTCCTCTCAGATGACTCCAGCTTGTGTCAAGTTGACATAAAACTACCCAGCCCAAGGGTCAAAAATCATTCTTGAAATGCTTTAAGAATATACACAAGAGGAGCCAGCTAGATGGCTC
Source organism: Lophiomys imhausi (assembly GCA_907164525.1). Taxonomy (NCBI): domain Eukaryota; kingdom Metazoa; phylum Chordata; class Mammalia; order Rodentia; family Muridae; genus Lophiomys; species Lophiomys imhausi. Next base: position 321,105 of record CAJQZJ010033609.1, on the reverse strand, counting down.
AGTGGGAAAGGCTTTTTCTGTGCATGTGTGGTGACTCAAGTTCCATCCCTGAAAGGGGAGAACTGACTTCACAGCGTTGTCCCCTGACCTCCACACGCACACTGTGGCACATGTACCATGCATGGTACATAGGGACACACATGTGCATGCCTGCACACACAAACAGAGAAAAGATATAAGCGTCAGTTTGTCTGTGCATAGATTTTTCTTTAACAGAAGCTTTTTTGTTTGGTTGGTTTGGTGTTTTGTTTTGTTTTGTTTTTCGAGACAGGGTTTCTCTGTGTAGCCCTGGCCATCCTGGATTGGCTTTGTAGACCAAGCTGGCCTCAAACTCACAAAGATCCACCTGCCTCTGCCTCCCTGAGTGCTGGGATTAATGTTGTGTGCCACTACCCCCTGGCAAAGAAACTTTCTTTTAGTGGAGAATTTTTACAGATTACAAGTTTATACTATACAGTTCTGAAATTAACCCTGAAACGCATTGTGTTAATCTTGAGAACGTTGTATCTTCTTCTGTGTAGCTATGACTGTGGCATGCTGGAGTTTCTTCCACTGTCTGGATTGTACCCAATCCCAATTTATGCCCCTCCCCTCAAAGAGGACTGATCTCTGTTGTTCAAGCTTTATGTTGGGCTTTGGACTTACTTGCATTCCCTCTTCCACAATTGCTGTGAGGTGATTATGCAGTGTGATAATGTTACTCCATTTTACAGATGAGAATCCTAAGGTGACGTGCCCAGTCCCTTCGACCTAGTCAGATTCTGAATTCACATTCTGAGTTCCACATACTTTCTTATCCCCCTGGCTTTATTCTTAACTATGGACCACTTGCTCTACCATAACTCCCCAGTCTGGATCCTGGTAGCCTAGAGATCTTCCATAGAAGCTGGTGTCTGTTCCTGTGTCTTCCACAGAGCTGGTGCTGCCTGGATGTTTGATCGTGAAACAGTTGCTTTTTTTTTTTTTTTCCGAGGGAGCAGCAGTTTGTGTTTGGCCCTCTACAGTAGTGTCTGAGCTCAGGAGGAGCCCTGGCTCTGGTATTCTTTCCAGCACTAGGTACACAGGAGTCTTGGTTTTGTCTAATTTTCTACTTAGTGAAAAATCTGCATAAAAGCTAACTTATATTGTGTGTGGTGTTTTAGTTTACTTAGAAAATGGTTCAAAATGTATAGCTCTTTTATCCAGGGTCTTTCATCTCATTCAAGATAAGCAACTATTCCCTTTGTGGGAAGTAGAGTGAGAGATGTAAAAATGAGGGAGGCGAAGGACCTGCCCCGGGAATGCTTAGAGATTATTTGATAAAACAAAAATATAGATAATGTGCATCAAGTGCACACAGACACACATATACACACACGGTGGGGAGATGTTGAATAAGATGGTTTTAGACAATCAGCTTGTCAGTTTGTTGTGTGCAGTGTGTTGTGGAAAATAAATCATTTAGGATTGCTGCTAAACTCACAGTCATTAACATAAATGTAACCATGTCTTTTCAGCAAGTTCATCTCCGACCGTGAAAGCAGAAGGAGTCTCACAAACAGCCATTTGGAGAAAAGGAAATGCGATGAGTATGTAAGTGTTACCCGTGTGCACATGGACGCAAATAACAGCGTACCTGGGGACAGCGTGTCTGTATATGTAGTGTAGTATAAAAGTATATGTGGAGTCAGAAGGGCAGGTGAGAGAGCCCCTGCCAGCTGAACCGCCCCACTCCCTACACTCTATTCCTCAAGACCCATTCTGGTAGCCTTCCCCAACCCACCTCACCACTGCTACGGTGCAGGCCACACCAGTCAGAAGAACAGAGAACCCCTCCGCTGAACCAAAGCCAACCAAGCTGCCAAAAGTTTGGTTCCCCCCAGGTCAGAGACTCTGTAGTGGATCAGAGACCAAGCAGGCTGCCAGAAATCCAGGCCACAAACTCCAGAAGACCAAAGAGGAAACAGAAACTAAGGAACAAAACACCCATCCAACAAAGACAAACTCAGAAATCAGTAGACCTATCATCATCCCAAACTCAGATGTGTAAATGCCAGTGTAAGAACACAGTCAACAACAGCCAGGCCAGTGTGGCACCAAGAGTCCAGCTTTCCTGTGACAGCAAGACCTGACTATTTCAATGCAGCTGAAGCACAAGAAAATGACCTTAAAACCAACTTTAAGAAGATGATAGAGGTCCTTAAAGAAGAAATAAAAAAAAAAAAATCCCTTAAAGAAATCAAGGAAAAGACACAGAAAATTGGAGGAAATCAATAAATTCCGTAAAGAATGCCAAGAAAAAGCAAACAGGTGAAGGAGAACTGTTCAAGACCCTAAAATCAAAATAGAGGCAATAAAGAAAACACAAACTAAGGGAATTTTGGAAATGGAAGATCTAGATAAGTGAACAAGAACTACAGAGAAAATCATCACCAACAGAATACAAGAGATAGAAGAAAGAATCTCAGGGGTCGAAGATATGATAGAAGAAGTAGATTCATCAGTCAAAGAAAATACTAAATCTAAAAAGTCCCTGACACAAAACATCCAGGAAATCTGGGGCACTATGAAAAGACCAGCCTAAGAATAATAGGAATAAAAGAAGATGATTCCCAGGCCAGTCAAAGGCCCAGAAAATATTTTCAACAAAACCATAGAAGAAAATTTCCCTAACCTAAAGAAAGAGATGTCTGTAAATGTACAAGAAGCTTACAGAACACCAAATAGATTGGACCAGAAAAGAAGTTCACCCCCTCTGCCACATAATAGTCAAAACACTAAATGTACAGAACAAAGAAGAATATTAAAAGCTGCAAGGGAAGAAGGCCAAGTAACATATAAAGGCAGAACTATTAGAATTACATCTGACATCTCAACAGAGACTCTAAAAGTCAGAAAATCCTAGACAGATGTCTTGCAGACTCTTAAAAGACCACAGAAGATACTAAAAGGAAAACTCCAACCCAAGGAGGCTAACTAGAAAAACATAGAAGATAAATAACTCCACATCAACAAAACCAAAAGAAGGGAAACACACGCTCTATCATCACTAACTCCAAAATAAGAGGAATTAACAATCACTGGTCATTAATGTCTCTTAACATCAATGGACTCAATTCCCCAATAAAAAGACACAGGCTCACAGAATGGATGCGAAAACAGGACCCATCATTCTGCTGCTTACAAGAAACACACTTCAGCACTGAAGATACACATTACTTCAGAGTAAAGGGCTGGAAAAAGATTTTTCAAGCAAATGGACCCAAGAATCAAGCTGGAATAGCCATCCTAGTATCTAATAAAATGTACTTTCAACCAATCTTAATTAAAAGAGACAGGGAAGGACACTTCATACTCATTAAAGTAAAAATCCACCAAGATGGCATCTCACTTCTGAACATCTATGCCCCAAATGCAAGAAAGCCAAGAAAAACAAACAAGCAGGTTAACGAGTGTTCAAGACCTGAAAACTGAAAGCTTAAATCACACATTGAGCCCCACACATTAATAGTGGGAGTCTTCAACATCCCAGTCTCACCAGTTGACAGGTCATTCAGACAGAAACTAAACAGAGAAATAATGGAACTAACAGCATTATGACTCAAATGTACCTAACATATCTAAAGAACACTTCACCCAAACACAAAAGGATATACCTTACTTTCAGTACCTCATGTAACCTTCTCCAAAATTGACCATATACTAGATCACAAAGTAAGTCTCAACAGATACAAAAAAATTGTAACAACCCACTGTATCTTATCAAGCCAACGTGGATTAAAGCTGGACTTCAAAAATAACGGAAAGCCTACACAGCCATGGAAACTGAAAAACTCTACTGAATGTCCACTGGATCAAGGAGGAAATAAAGACTTTCTAGAATTCAATGAAAATATATTTCAGTCCCATGTGAAATTTATGGGATACAATGAAAAGCAGTACTAAGAGGAAAGTTGATAGCATTAAGTGCCTCCATAAAGAAATTAGTGAGATCTCATAATAGCAGCATAACAGCACACCTGAAAGAAAGCTTTATAACAAAAAGAAGTAGACACCAGGAAATAACCAAACTCAGGGATGAAATCAATGAAATAGAAGCAAAGAGAACAATACAAAGAATTAATGAAACAGTTGATTCTCTGAGAAAATCTACAAGATTGACCAGCTTTTGTCCAAACTAACTAAAAAGCAGAGATAGAATATCCAAAATAAAATCAGAAATGAAAAGGCGACATAACAACAGATACTGAGGAAATTCAAAGAAATCATTAAATCTTACTTCAAAATCCTATCCTCCACAAAATTAGAAAATCTGAAAGAAATGGACAATTTTCTCAATAGATACCACTTATGAAAATTAAGTCAAGATCAGATAAACCATTTGAATAGACCTACAACCCTTAAGGAAGTAGAAGCAGTCATTTAAAACGTCTCCCAACCAAAAAAAAAAACAAAAAACAAAACAAAAAAAAAAAAACCCAGGACCAAATGGTGTCAGCACAGAATTCTACCAGACTTTTAAAGAAGAGCTAATATCAATATTCCTCAAATTATTCCACAAAATAGAAACAGAAAAAACATTGCCAAATTCATTTTATGAGGCCACAGTCACCCTGATACCTAAACCACACAAAGACCTAAGCAAGAAAGAGAATTATAGACCACTTTTTCTCAAGAATATTGATGCGAAAATACTAAAAAACTGAATCCAAGAACACATCAAAAAGATCAGCTACCATAATAAGTAGGTATGATGCAGGGATGGTTCAACATAGAAAAATCTGTCAATGTAATCCACGATATAAACAAACTGAAAGAAAAGGAAAAACAAAAACACCACCCAATCATCTCATTAGATGCTGAAAAAGCCTTTCACCCTTGATGTTCCAGCCTTGGCAATAAGACAACTGAAGGAGGTCATGGAGATACAAATTGGAAAGGATCAAATCAAAGTATTGCCATTTGCAGGTGATATGATAGCTGCAAAGCAACTCCAAAAATTCTACCAGGGAACTTCTACAGCTGATAACACCTTCAGTGAAGTGACTGGATACAAGATAAACTTAAAAAAAAATGAATAGCCCTCCTAGTAAAAACAATACATGGGATGAGAAATAAATCAGAAAAACAACACCCTTCACAACAGCCACAGATAATATAAAGTATTTCTAACCAAGCAAGAGAAAAAATCTGTATAAGAAGAACTTCAAGTCTCTGAAGAAAAAAATTGAAGAAGATATCAGAACATGGAAAGATCCTCCATGTTCATGAATCCATAGGATTAACATAGTGGAAATGGCCATCTAACCAAAAACAATCTACAGTTTCAATGCAATTCTCATCAAAATTCCAGCACAATTCTTTTTACAGACCTTGAAGAAACAATACTTGACTTCATATGGAAAAACAAAAAGCCCAGAATAGCTAAAACAATCCTGTACAATAAAAGAAATTCTGGAGGTATCACCATCCCTGATTCCAAGCTATAATAAAGAGCAGTAGTAATAAAAACCACATGGTGTTGGCGTAAAAATAGACAGTGATCAATGGAATAGAATGGAAGACCTAGAAGTAAATTCACATGCGTGTGGACACTTGATTTTTGATAAAGAAGCCAGAATTATACCATGAAAGAAAGAAAGCTTCTTCAACGAACAGTGCTGGTCTAACTAGCTGTCTGCATGTAGAAGAATGCAAATAGACTCATGTTTATCATCCTGCACAAAACTCAAGTCCAAGTGGATCAAAGACCTCAGCCTAAAACAAGATAAACTGAACTTGATAGAAATGAGAGTAGGATATCCTTGAATGCATTAGTACAGGAGACAACTTCCTGAACAGAACACCCAACAGCTCAAGCACTAAGATCAACAATTAACAAATGAGACCTCATGAAACTGAAAAACTTTGGAAGGCAAAAGACACCATCAATAAGACAAAACAGAAGCGTACCGAATGGGAAAAGATCTTCACCAACCCTATATCCAACAGAGGGCTGATATCCAAAGTTTATAGAGAACTCAAGAAACTAGACATCAAGAAACCAAGTAACCCAATTAAAATATGGGGTACATATCTAAACACAGAATTATCAACAGAGGATTCTCTAATGGCCAAGAAGCATTTAAATGTTCAACATCCTTAGCCATCAGGGAAATACAAATCAAAATGACTTTGAAGTTCCATCTTACAGCCGTCAGGATGGCTAAGATCAAAGACACAAGTGACTACACATGCTGGCAAGGATGTGGAGCAAGGGGACCAGTCCTCCTTGATGGTGGAAGTGCAAACTTGTACAGACACTTTGGAAATCAGTATAGTGTTTTCTCAGAAAAATAGTAATCTATCTACTCAAGAAGCAACTATACCAATCCACAGCATATACTCAAAGGACGCTCCACCATACAACAAGGACACCTGCTCAACTATGTTCATAACAGCTTTATTAGTAATAGCCAGAAACTGGAAGCAATGTAGATGTCCCTCAACTGAAGAATGAATAAAGAAAACGTGGTATATTTGCACAATGGAATACTACTCAGCTATTAAAAATAAAGACATTATGAAATTTGCAGGCAAATGGATGGAACTAGAAAATATCCTGAGTGAGGTAACCCAGACCCGTAAAGACATGCATGGTATGTACTCACTTATAAGAGGGTAATTAGCTGTAAAGTGAAGGATAACCATGCTACAATCCACAGACCCAATGAAGCTAAGCAACAAGGAGGGCTCAGGTGGGGATTCGTGAATCTCATTGAGAAGAGGAAACAGAATAGACATTGTTGGGGGAGGGGACTGGATGGGAGTGGGTAATGGGACTGAGAACAGGAGGTATGGAAGGATGGAGGGAGAGAATACTTGAATTGGGGTGGGGTGGGAATCTCTGGAACTAGCTAGTGCAATGGAAACTCCCAGGAATCACTGAGGGTGACCCTAGCTAAGACTCTTAGCAGTGGGAGAAACTGAGCATGAACTGGCCATTTCCTGTAACCAGACAAGACTTCCAGTGTAGGGACAAGGACACCAACCCAGCCACAAAACCTCCAACCTACAATTTGTCCTGCTTATAAGATATACTGGGGTAAAGGTGGCACAGAAAGTGTGGGAGTGGCCAACCAATGACTAGTCCAGCTTGAGACCCATGCTGTGAGAGGGAACCCACCCTGACACTTCCCAGAGGGCCAGGAGCCAGATGGTGGATAGATAGCCCAGAGACCCACGATAGAACCAAACACAAATGGCCAAAAAAAAAGTCAATGAAATGATTCCAAATAATATTCTGCTATACTCATAGATTGGCATCTAGCCCAATTGTCATCAGAAACTGATAAAAACAGATTTAGAGACCCACACTCAAACACTGAACAGGAGAATCTCTCTGAAGGGGGGGGGGAATTGTAGGAGCCAGAGGGGTCAGGACACCACAAGAAAACCCACAAAATCAACTACTGTGAGTCCATAGGGACTCACAGAGACTGAACTGCCAACCAGGGAGCCTGCATGGGACTGACTTACACTCTCTGCACATATGTTACAATTTTGTAGCTTGGTGTTCTTGTGGGACTCCTAACACTAGGAGCAGGAACTGTCTCAGACTGCCTTTGGGATCCTTTCCTTCTACTGGGTTGCCTCGTCTACCCTTAATAGAAGAGGAAGTGACTAGTCTTTTTTCTTAACTTTTTACTGATTCTTTGTGAATTTCACATCATGCACTCCAATCCCACTCATCTCTCTGTCCCCTTATACCTACGCTCTACCCTTGCAACCTCCTCCCAAAAAGAGAAAAAAAAAATCTTATGGAAGTTGTAGTGTGTCACAGTGTGTCTGTCCCACAGTATACCCTTTTGTCTGCGTTTCTGTGGTTGCAAATGCTCATTGCAATGAGTCATTGATCTGGTATGAGGCCCCTGGCTTCTGCTATACTATCAATACTGGAACCTCACTGGTACTTCTCTCAGATTCCTGTTGTTGTCCTATGTCATGGAGATCCTGTAGTTTTGATAGGATTGGCCCCTCCATGTACTCTAGCAGTTCGTCATTGGGATAGATGTTGGGGCGGACCAACTCAAAGCCTGGATATGGGCCTGAGAGTTATCTGAACTGGTCAGTCCACCAGCTCTCCTGCAACCACACCACCAGGGAGAGCTCTCCTGCCCTGCCACAGCTAGCCCTTCTAATCCCTCAGATAGCAAGGGGCAGAGCTAGGTCTCCCACTCTCAAACCCTTGGGGCCAGCTCACCAGCAACCCTTGCAACCAGGGCCGGCTTTACCCTGCTGCCCAGCTGAGGTGCAGGAACCTCTCTCCTGAGTGTTGTAGCTGGTGAGGGACAGGGACAGCTCTCCCACTCTCATGACCTTGGGTCCAGCTCTCCTGCCTGCCATAAATAGGAAGGGACATGGAGGGGGAGGAGAGCATTTCTCCCTCATCCATCCACACTGAGGTACCCAGCCTTACTGCAGCATCATTTGCCATGGCTGGTTGATATCCATCAAGGGTGGCCCTTTTCCGAAAGAGAGAGGAGTGGATGGGGTGGGGACAGGTGGGGGGGAGGGGGACTGGGAGGAAAAGAGGGAGGAGAAACTTTAGCCAGGATAAAATAAATAAATAAATAAATATGAAATATATTCTTCTTCTCCATATATATATATATATATGAAATATATATATATATGGAGAAGAAGAAAAGCACATGTATTCACTAGCATTCAGCTCAGATTCATGGGGACAGCACTTAATTCACATACCACAGCCCTGAAAATGTTACTGTGTCACTGGCTACATTTTCTCTTGCAACCCATTTAAAAAAAAAAAAATTAGACTGCAAAAGAAAGTTCTCCAATTTCATTTCTCTGTGGGTTCCTGGTAGCATTTCTTGAAGAACCACTTGAGACCATGTGCTTAGTGAGGATGTTTGTTTTTCCTGTTCAGATTCCAGGAACGACCTCTCTGGGCATGTCTGTTTTTAACCTGAGCAACGCCATTATGGGCAGTGGGATTTTGGGACTTGCCTTTGCCCTGGCCAACACTGGAATCCTCCTTTTTCTGTGAGTATTGACATGGCATGGCTGTGCATTCTATTTTATATCTGTGTTTTGTATGTTTCCTGTTAGGTCCCGAGGAAACCTGCCTGGGTGGCTGACTGTGCTGTGCATTAGCTAACCAAACCACTTGCTTGGCCTCCAGGCTTACTAAGTACCTGTGGCTCCTCCCAGCACCGCTCACTCTGCCCCCTAAACCTTTCCAGCCCAGGGCTCCACTTTCCTTCCCCCGGCTTCTCATTCCTATATAAACCTGCCATTTTGGTCATGTGCTGTCTCAGTTCTTCATCTCTCTCTCTCTCTCCTCCACTCTTGGATCTCTCTTGGTCTCTCTTCTCTTGTCTCTCTCTTCTCTCTCTCCTTCATCCCCATCTCATGGCCTGGTTCAGTCTGAACCCTTCCAGATGCCTCTGTCTGTACTCTCCCTCATTTCTCCTCCACCATACCTAGGAGCAGTCATGTCTTCATTTTCATTTACTTTATCACACAGAAAAAAAAAGGAAATGTTTCTAAACAGTTTTTTATTTGTTTGCTTGTTTATTAATTTGGTTAAGCAACCAGTACATACTTTCAGGTTTGTTTGAGTGCCTTTCAGGAATACACTCAGTGCTCACAAGAGAGAAATTCTTTCTTATTAGTCATCATGCTGAAACGTGCGTTTGTAAGGACTGGAACATTCAAAATTAGCTTTCACCTTTTTGTATTTGTTATTTTTGGACTTCACTTGTCACTGTAAATCTCAGCCACGGGGTCAAAATATTGAAACACATTTAACTGAGCTTTCCATCACTGTGGTATTTGAGCTGCTTTGGAGCATGCACTGTGTCCAGAGATAATTGCAGAAGTGTTGTAGTAACCATCCAAGATGTGCCAAGGAACTGTTTGCTTTGGAGACAAGCAGTCAGTGTACGCCTTCTTCAGAGTCAGTGAAAATGGGCAATTTTCATGTTTGCATAAGTTCATCTCAAATGGTTAGGTGGGGCTTGGCAAATATTTTCAGTTGGAACTTGGTTAAAATGGACCTTATGGAAAATGTTTACACGTCCTGACTTTTCACACTCAGACTCAAACGTCTGGGAGGTCACACCCTCCTCCTGCCACCACACTGGCCTGCTCCATGCTCATCTGGGTCTTTCAATAGGAGCTTTGTTTTATTGGAAATAGTGACCCAACTGGCCAGTTAGTGGGTGTGCGCGCGCGCGCACACACACACACACACACACACACACACACACACACACACGCATGCGGACACACACCATTCATTTATATATGTAATATAAATTATGAACCAGGCTCCAGGTTTAAGAGTAAAATGGTGGTATTAGACAATATACTTTTATGGTGATTTTTTTTTTTTTTTTCTGCATGAAACTCTGAACCTCTGCAGATACCACAGACGTGCTTAGGCAAGTACACCTTTGATTTTCATTGTATGTCAAATGAGGCATCTGTGTGTTAGACCCCATCTCCTCTTCTGAATACATGTGCTGTCTTAGGCAGCTGCAGCTAACTTGGTCCCTCTGAGATTTGGTTCACTTTTCTGGTCAAGGAAACTTCATTAGGAGTGTCTCAGAGCCCTGCTCTTCTCTAAAGCCCTATTACTTTTCAGTTATTATAATACTGTCCATCTAGTTATTCACAAATGTGTATTTCATCAGTTTTCTTTTCTTTCTTTCTCTCCTTCCTTCCTTCCTTCCTTCCTTCCTTTCTTTCCTTTGGTTTTTCAAGACTGTGTTCCTCTGTGTACCCTTGTCTGTCCTTGAACTCACTCTGTAGACCAGGCTGGCCTCCAAGTCACAGAAATTCACCTGCCTCCACCTCCTGAGTACTGGGATTAAAGGTGTGTGCCACCACCACCTGACTTTGTTTTCCTTTTGAAATTGAAATTATTATATTATTAGTGTGTGAATGTGGAGGTCACAGCACAACTTTGTGAGGTTGTTTCTCCACCTTTCATAATTTTTATCTCCAGTGATATTTCACTGTACTTTCTGATTGTCAGTTTTCTCCCAACTCTTTATTGGTTATTCTACATGTTATTCTTTCCTTTGTAGGCGCTTTCTAAACCATTCCCTCCCCGTGTCACTTGGCTCTAGGTTGTGGTTTCAGTGTATTCTCTGAGGAGCCTAATAGTAGTTTTTCTCTGTTATGGAAAATTTAAAATGTTGAGGGGAATAAGATTTTCATATTCCCTTCCTTCCACAAATATACTTGTTTGATCAACTAGACTCCTAGATTATCTTGAAAACCAAACCATACCAGCACTTTATTCATAGGCATTTCTATGTATAGCTCTAAAATGTAGTTAAAACTTACAGTTAATGGTTCCTTAATATCAGATACCCAACTAACATTAAATAGCTATGATCTGTATTTTAATATTTTTGAGGTGTTGTATGCAACTTACTATGTAGCCCTTGCTATTCAAAGAACTCACAGAGACCTGCCTGCCTCTGCCTCTACCTCTGCCTCTCAAATTCTAGGATTATAGGTATACACCACCACAAATGAACAGAAACAGTTGGGTTATTCAAATAAGGACCATCGAATCCAATTGGCTGGTATATCTTAAATCTCTTTTAATCTTTGGAGGTTCCCCCACTTCTCTCCTTTCTTTTTCCCATCAGATTCATTTGTTGGACAAACTGGGCCATTTGTCTCATGGATTTTCCCACTGTCTATCTAATTGCTATCTCACACACACAAGTGTGTGTGTGTGTATGTGTGTGTGTGTGTGTGTGTGTGTGTGTGCTTCCATTTTGTCTCTGATCTAGAATGGGGAAAACAATGCTGAGTGGAGTCTGGCAAATATGCATAGATAGGACCTGTAGGTAGTAGCGTCCCTTGAGGTACTTGCACAAGTCCTTCATCCCAGGAACCACCAGTGTGGTTCTGTAGGATGTCTCTCTGAGAGTTCAGTTATCCAACCTGCATGGCATGGCTACCATCTTTGTGGGACCAAGTGAGGGAAAGGGGATGGGGAGAGTGTTGTGGCATGCATGTGTTCCTCAATGTTCAGTTTTTCTTACAATTCATGCCTATATTTCCTACCTTGAGACTATGTTTGTCTGTTTTAAAGAAAAGGTTTCGATATATAGCCCAGGTTGGCCTCAAACTTGCAATCCTCCTGCCTCAGCCTCCACATCTGGCTAGACCTTTACTATATGTCAACCAATGTCTTCAGACTTTTGCCAAAACAGGAGAGGAACAGCTGGTAATCTTTATGGCATATAATTGTGGTCTGGGTGGGGGATCTAGCAGCTTCTTCAAGGAAATGAAACATACTCGGCATATTTTTAGCCCACTCTCCCATTACTTCTGGCTTCTAAGAATACTGCCAGTGGCTCTGGGGGATTCTGATATAAACTATATTGGTCTTGGCTTTCTCTTCTGTCAGTTCAGGTTCAAGCTCTGTCCGCTCTTCCCTCCAGAATGGCCTTGTTTTCTTGTGTGTTACCAACTTAGTAGTAAGTAAATGATTAAAGTAAAACAAAACCCCATCAGTGGCTTCTCATGAGGGAGCAGGAGTAAATCCTTGTACCCAATCTACCACTCCTAGAAAAATCAATGATTTTTTAATTATACCTGTTTCAGAATAATTGATCTAGTCTGTTGCTCTTTAATCTCTGAAAGAAGGTAAGGGTTGGGTAAAGGGTGCTTAGTGTTGAAAGGGAGAGGGTTCCCTGGATGAAGCTGTTAGGGATCGTTTTATTCAATACACAGGAAGAGCAAACATGGCCCATCAAACCCCCAAGGTGGAGGCTCTCGAAGGCAGAAGTTTCACCCAGAACTTGGAACTTTGCAGCTTCAGAACAAGGAAGTGCTGACTTGGTTAGAAGCCAGCTGCTTCTGCAGCTGCTCCCAGCCAGCGAGCAGTTGGCAGGCTCAGGTCTCAGCTGCTCCAGGGCCCTGATCCAGGCTCACCCGCCAGCAGGGAAGGGTGTCCAAGGCTGCCCAGGCTTCCTTAGAGCCACAGCTGTGAAGGCTCCTCCCTGTCACCTTGGGGCTGGGTGTGGACCTCTTCTCTGAGTCTTCTGGAAACTTCTCGGTGTGACTTCTTGTTCTTGGTTAAGTTTCGGGTTCAGTTTTTGACCTAGCATAATGCCTGCCTTTACCATGGACACCATCTAAATTCTGTTAAACTCAACAAGTTCTGCCTTGTTATAAGGACACCATTAAGTTTTGTATTTTACTGAATTTGGGGTCCTTAATGTTACATCCAGAAAACAGGAAATATGCTGGTGAGGAATCTCAAAGCACAGTTGTTTTGTTTTTGTTTTTAAAGGTTTTTTTGTTTTGTTTTTTGTGGTAAACAAAATGGGCTAAGGGTATCATAGAATCCAGCTCTCCCAGGAGTGGGGGATTCAGTGAAGGAATGATCACAGAAGAGATATGCTGTTATTCTTTATCTCTAGTCTTTTCATAAGTGTTCCCCTATCTTCATCTTAGCAAAACTAGGAGTTAGAAATCAGTATTGGGGGCAGGAGAGGCAGCTCAGAAGGCTAAGAGCATTTGCTGCCAAGCCTGCTGATCCGGGTTTGATCCCCAGGACCCACAAAGTGTCAGGAGAAAATCAATGGAAGTTATCCTCTGACCTCCATGTGCACAGTGTGGGACACATGCCTCCCCCCAACATAAACTAAGTCGATAAATGCAAATAAAAACAAAATCAGTATCGAGCTGAGCATCAGTATTGGTGGCACCTGCCTGCAATCCCAGCACTCAGCAACACCAAGGCAGGAGGGTCCACAAATTGGAGGCCAGCCTGGGTTACACAGCAAGACCCTGTCTTAACAATCAGCCCCTAAAAAACCAAATATACAATGTAAATCAGTACTGATATGGAAGAATGGTGTTAGTTTATTTATTTATTTTTTTACATTTTCTAAACATTTTTTAAAAGCAAACATTTTACAGCTTTAGAGTATTATTTTTTCATAGTGCTAAATACATGAAATATTTGTTAAATGACAGAATCTGGTGAAATGATAAATTTTACCCTTTCCCACAGCATCTTAGCACCTTTTACTATTTCTTATTTTAACAATATCATCTTTAAATTTTATGATCATTTTAAATTAAAAAAAACATATTTACTGAGCTGGCTATGATGGCACATTCCTTTAATCCCAGCACTCAAGAGGCAGAAGCAGATGAAACTCTGAGTTAGAAATCACCCTGGTCTACACACAGAGTTCCAGGACAGTCAGGACTACATAAAAGAGAAACCCTGTCTCCCATTGCTGCTGCTGTTTTTTTTTTTTTTTTTTTTTTCTTCCTTTACTCAGGTTCCAAGGAGTGAGTTTAGGTTGTCAGCTTTTCACAGCAAGCAGTTTTAACTTTTTGTACCATCTCCCTAGCCCAGCCCTTAAACTGAAAACCATGAAAAAAAAAAATACAACCCTTGATAACTTCCAAGATACTGGTTCATCGAAGATAGTGAGTTTGTGAGCAATACTTTGCCCACCTTACTTTTGAAACAACATTGCAATCTTCAAAAATAATAGTTCAATTTTAAGTTAGCCTATTGTAATGTCAGGTGTTTATGGGTTTTGTTTCCTGTCTCACTTGGGTAGTGACTGTAGAAACAAAACAGGTAAGGTGTCTAAAAAACACATTCTTTTATGTGGCACGTAGGAGGAGCTGTGGTAATTGGTACCAGCCTCCAGGACTCCAGGGCTACTTTGAGAATGGAATGAGTGTTTGATGTGTGTGCACGTGTGTGCATATCTGTCTGTGTGGCTGAGGAGCGATGCACACAGTGCCAGTAGTGCCTGGCACAGAAAGCACTTGGCAGTCAGCAGTATGCAGAGTTCTAGGTTAGTGGTCTCTGAGTACTTGTTACTGTTAATTGCACAGTAACTATACATAACTAGACATACCACACTATCCCATTTAATTCCTCCCCCCCCCCAACACTACAGGGTATTAGTCCCATTTAACTAACCCCATGAACTATCTCCACAAACTTAACTGAGGCGTAGTGACTGTTAGAAATGCAGCCTTAGCAATGGATGTCGGTCAGTTACTGTTTACTTCCTAGTGTGGCTTAGCTTTAGGATGATGAAATCAATCATCAGCATCCCTAAACAATCTTGCTGAGGTTCCTTTAAGAATATGCTCCTCTGCAATAAGGGAACCAGCTTTGCACGGTTAGATTGTGCAGGTTGCAGATCTGAGACTTAGATTTGGAGCAGCAGCAGCAGCCGCCAGTAAATTCCATGCGTAAAGTACATGGCAGAATAGAAAGCCTTCAAAACTCTACGGCAACTGTATGAGCTACTTTTCTTCTGTTGTGGGGGAAAAAAACATATGTAAGGCAAGAAAGGTTTTATTTGGACTCAGGAGTCTAGAGGGGTAAGAGTCTATCAAGATGGGGAAGCAGGCAGGCGTGGAGGAGAGCTCATACCCTTTACCACAAGCATGAAGTTCAAAGAGAGAAGTGAGAGAGGCTTTTCCTCTCAAAGCCTGTGTAGATGACATATTCCTCAAACAAGGGTCTCCCAAACTAAATCTCCCCAAACAGCACCACCAGCAGGGGACAGAGTATTCAAACGCCCATGACTGTGGGAGACATTTCTCATTCAAACCACCACTGTAGCTGTCACTCATCTTGCCTGGCTTCCCCTCACATTCAGTTTAAGACCTAGTAAAGAGCCCTTTCAAAGAAGTAACTGAACTTTAATAATTTCTTGTAGCTGGAACTTTTGCTGGTTTATTGGGTTCTTTTTCCTACCTCCCTACACCACTCCGATGTCTTCCACCCCCCCCCCAACATTAGGTAGGAGAGAAAGAAGGTTAGGAGAAGGGGTGTTGATAGTGTTAGACTACTTCCTGCTGATTAAAGGCATCGAGTTCCTTGGGGCAAGTTTAATCTTCATCGTCAGGATTTCTCCAACTAGCAAACAGCAGCAGCAGCAACAGAATCGGGAGTAAAGCAGGAGCAGCAGCCACCGTCTGTCTTGGGGATCTGGCATTTCTATACCCTATGAAGGGTCCCCAGAATTCCAAATGTACACTGTCTTCAGCTGGCACAATCATGCCCCTGCCAGAGCATGAGACAAATCATAGTCAGCTGCTGTGCACAATCTGAAGCAGCCCTGTATCCCACTCCTGGGATTAAAACAAAACCATGTTCATATCACATTTCTGTGTTTTTAAAGAAACAAAATTCTCACTGCAATTTATTTTATTTTTTTATTTTTTATTTTTTTTGGTTTTTCGAGACAGGGTTTCTCTGTGTATCCTTGGCTGTCCTGGACTCACTTTGTAGACCAGGCTGGCCTCGAACTCACAAAGATCCGCCTGCCTCTGCCTCCCAAGTGCTAGGATTAAAGGCGTGCGCCACCACCGCCCGGCATCACTGCAATTTATTATTAAGCTAAATACCAAGTAACAGACAATGCCAAGTTTACAATTAGGAAATTGGCTGAAAAATCATGCCAGTTCCACGAATATTAGACAGTTACTTAGAAGAGTCAAATTGACTTACAAACTTTCTGTGGGTAGCATTATATGCATGTGACATTGTTGCAGGAAAACAAACTGAATGTTGGCTGGAAGGACCATGGGAACAGTGTGTGCACATCTGGGTGTATTGACCAGAATATTTGAATTGCAGACTGAACAACATTTTCCCCAAGTCCTCTGTTCATATATTACAGGAATTTGACCAGTGTTATACTGTCATTATAAGATCATACTATCCCCAAATATCCTTCCCCATCAAGACACACATTTGTGTGTTCATGAGTGCATATGTATGTGCAAGAGTGTGTGTGTGTGTGTGTGTGTGTGTGTGTGTGTGTGTGTGCACGTGTGTGTGTATTTATTTAGAAGCCAAAGGTCAGCCCGGAGTGTCACTCCTCAAAGTGTCATCTACCTAGGTTTTTGAGACGGGATCTCTTGCTATCCTGGAACTCACCAAATAGGCTGAGGTACAAGTGTGAGCATCAAGGATCTCCTTGCCTCTACTTCCCCAGTGCTGGGATGGCTTACAATCCCCCCTCATGGCTCTGTTTTATGTGGGTACTAGGGATGAAACTCAGGTCTTCATGTGTTTAGCAAGCTCTTTACTGGCTGAGCCATCTCCCCATTCCCAAGCCATTTGTGTTCCTAAGTACATGTGTTTGCACCATGCTCTGATGTCTGCACGCCTTCCCACAATCCCACCAAAGACTGCGACACACCTTTCCAAAGATCCATCTGTTCTTGAACTGCCATTACTACTTCCTGTATATTTCCAAAGGGCAGAATGATGGAATGACATTCCCCCAAGATGATGGTTTTGCTCTAAACAGAGGATGGTTTATGCACTACACAGCAATTTATTGCTTGTTAATGCTAAGTCATCTTCTGAGGGCATTCCTAAGGAAAGACAAATATGCAGTATAAAAATGGAGTCCTTAAAAGGAAGTCAACATGGAGACTTTGCCCTTCCGGATGGTCCTAGGAGGTCCACGGGTATAGTCATAATCGTCCCCCTTCTTGTCAATCAGTTACTTGTTTTTAAAATTCTTTGAGTTACAGTCACGGTTCCTTAGAAGTGATCTGAAGAGAAAAAATGTTCTTTTGCTGCCAGCAGAACCCATTGGCATCAGAGGCCCTTGTTTTGGAATAATGACACTTGAAGGAGAGAAGTGGTACATTCAAGCTTGCCAGCATTTCCAATTCATGTGGAAAAGGCAGGGCTAGAGCCGTTGAACTCTATTGAAATCCACTGGATCAGATATAGAGAAATGCTGACAGTGAGGTTCTGTTTTATAAACAAGAGAGAGCTGGCCTGTGTAGGAGATGGGTCCCATGCATTGTTTTCAAAAGTTGAGCTCTTATTTGCTTAGCTTAGGTCATCCGAGATGCCTCAGATAAAAGGTTCCCAGGATTCAATTCTCTTGAGAGCCAGGAGCATGTGTGTTTGTACACACCTGTGTGCACCATACATATTCACAAGACTTGTTTATACTTACTTGCTTTGGGTGTTTAGTCACATCAAGAGGGCGGCACCATGGCCTTTATTTTGTCCTATTGTATTTTTCTTAGCTCGCAAGAGACAACTGTGTGGTCTTTGGTCTTGCCCTCACCATTCAGCTCCACAGTGCATAGAATGCTTTTCTGTTCACTCTGGCTCACAGTAGACAGGGTAAGCATCAATCCGCAGGGCAGTTAAATATAGTCTGGAGATATGAGTTTGCAGAGCTAACTTAAAATTCGTCTCCCGGATGCCGGGCGGTGGTGGCGCACGCCTTTAATCCCAGCACTTGGGAGGCAGAGGCAGGCGGATCTTTGTGAGTTCGAGGCCAGCCTGGTCTACAAAGAGAGTCCAGGACAGCCAGAGATATTCAGAGAAACCCTGTCTCGAAAAACCAAAAAAAAAAAAAAAAAAGAAAAAAAAAAAAAAGAAAACCAAAATTCGTCTCCCGGAGCAATAGCTGACTTAATTGGAAAGGAAAACTGCTCCTGTGTAGTCCAGTTAGTTTTGCTTTGTCCTTTGTCAGACACGTGGCATCAAAGGTCAACATCTATGTCAATGGCTGTTGCACAGTGACTGACAGAAGAGCCCCACAGTCTCCACCTCTGGCCTCTGATTTTTAAAAAGGATGTAAAGAAGAAGATAGCTGACCAGACCTCAGTTCTCCTCACCAGAGATTTTAGTCTTTACGTACTGTATACAGATACCTTCCTTAGGAAGAGTTGGGTTGGGAGGGAAGAGCAAGGGAAGTTAGCAGAGATGAAGGGTGGGAACTAGAAGTAGAAGCCGATGGACTAGGAGCAGTGCTGGGAGAAGGTGAGTAGCCAGAAAACAATGGGTGTTTCCTCCTGGTCGATCTAATTCTGTTGCACTGGGTCTAAAATCTTTCTTATAAATATTCTACCTCAACCACAGACTGACTGAGCTTTTAAGTAAGGGCTATGGATTGTTGAGAGATAGAACTAGTCACACGGGCTACCTTAGCTTTGGTCCAGGTTTCTGTGTGAACTGTCCTGCTCACCTCGTTGAGGCCAATATACTGAGTCAGTTCATATTGCTAATGACATATATATACACAAATGAAAGGCTTGGCTGTTTGGTTGTCAATGCAGAAGAGCCCCGTATGCCACTTTTCTTGGTTGTTCTAAATCCAGATTTATACACCACTAGCTGTTCCCACTGTGCCACTGGAGTTCAGTTCTGGTGAGATCCAGGCTGTGAGTTCATTGTGAGGTGGTGGGCACCAACGCCACTGTGGCTCCCAAGAACAGCTTCATAAACTCACAGGCAAACAGTGAATGGTATGGCCTGAGGATTACAGTGAAACTGTATGTTCAGAATGGACAGGCCAGGGTTAGGTAGCATTTTCTGCCCTGTCTTGGTAATCCTCAGACCCCTCACAAAACTTCCAGAACACAGAAGACAGCAGAGAAACCCCAGATACCCTGGAAAGAACACCTTAAATGTGATGGCCAAAATTGCCTGATAAATGAGAATCCTTAGGGAGAGATCTCTCTGGAACCCACAAAGAGATCCTGGGGACTATTCAGTCTGGGCTGCAAGGTTGATGGCCACCACCCTCATGACAACATTGATGACATCAACATGAAACATTGGGTTGGCCAGCTAGTTAACAATGGAAAATATTTCAATAGAACATCTGACAGAGGAAATAAAAAAATAAAACAGAGAGAAAATTACATAGTGTGGTGTGTTGAAAAGAAATAGTATTTATATTATCTTTAATTGGTCGGCAGTGTTAATCCTTAACCCGCCATTATAAATGAATGCACACAGACACCATGTGGATCTTAACAAGCCTAGGTCTGGGTTATTCAATCCTAGCCCATCTAAGTTAGCTCATAATTCTATTACCCAAATATAACCCCATATATACATATGTCCCTTTGGACTATTATTCTCCACACTAAGCCGATGTTCCAGGCCACGTGGAAGGATCTTCTTTAATCTACCCCATGACGGTCCTCCTTGTCTGCTCCTGGCTTCTCTCCGGCAACTTTCATCTTCCCAAGATGCTCTCTATCTCTCCCAAGAAGCCCGCACACCTTAGTCCTGCCTACCTCTGTCTTTGCCCAATCTCCATCCCTCAGCAATCAGAGTCAATTAAGTAACAGACAGCAAACAGGACCAATCAACATTTAGAATGCTTAACACCACCCCATCAGTGGTGTTGCTCAAAAAAAAAATAAAAGCATTGGGAAAGGGGGTGTAAATGATGTTTAAATGCATACCTGGGTGAAAGAAGTAAACTTGAAGACATTGACCAGAAACATAGGCACAGCCTGACTTTTCATGGAGCTGTCCATGTCACACAGCAGTGGTGGTCGGGTTAGGCATGCTTCCTTTCGTTACAGCCTTCCCTGTTCCCGGTAGCTGAGCTGGGGTGTCAGAAGCCCATCTCTCTGCAGACAGCGTGTCAAGTGCATAGATGTGTAGTATGGGAATGGAACAACTGAGAGGTGTGTGACGGAGGGCCAGAGCTTGGCCTCACATCTCACTGTGGCCCGTGGACCACCAGCATCAGCACTCCTGGGAGGACGCAGAACCTGAGGTCCCACTCCAGGCCTGTCTGATAGAATATTCAGTTTAACAGGATCCCCAGGTAATTCATGGTAGAGTCTGGAACATGGTGCAGACTTTGGCAGGGGAGAGCCATCCTAGACAGGGTAGGGAAGGGCTCTCTGTTTTTCAGAGAAGAACTGGTCCTGGAGGTGATGCACACTCTGAGTTGTGCAGCAGTCCCAGATACCCCAACCTGAGCTACTTTTGGTTCACAGCAGTGGCTGCTGCTTCATCTCTCTCTTCCAAGGGCTCAGCTGCTGAGGTGGGAGTGTTGGAGGCCTTTACAGTCCAGTGTCACCTGTCTTAAGGTGCCATAACATACTTGTTTGTGTTGTTGGATCAGAGGCATTTTATAATAAAATCCCCCAATTTAAAGACTACATTTACCCAATTACACTTGTGACGTCATCACCACGATCGTGATATAGAATATTTTAATCACCTCAAATATTCCAGTTCCTTCTGCTGTTACACCTTTTCATTTTATTAGCATGAACTTTAAAAGTCATGTTTAATTTACACAACCTTTTTCAAATGTTTGTGTTCATGTTCATGTGTATGTCGGGGCGGGCATACATATGTGTGCATATATATATATATGTATATGTGACAGGTGTAGACATTGGCTGTCTACCTCAGTCACTCTTCAGATTATATATTAAGGTAGGATCGATCACTTGAACTGAGGGTTCACCAACTCAACTAGTCTGGCTAGCCAGCTTGGTCTCCAAATCCCGTCCCCAGCCCTGGAGCACTAAGGTGCAGCTGGACTGTCACACCCACCTAGTATTTATTCATTTGGGTCTTGGAGTTCTGCAGCAGTCCTCACATATGCACTCTACCCACTGAGCTATCTCTCCAACCCCTGTCTGTACAATCTTTACATGTTATAGAAGTCTAAAGAATCATAAGCCTGTCAGTAAGAGTCAAAACAATGACATACACATTTCTTTTTAAAGATAGGTGGGGGCTGAAGAGGTGGCTTAGTTGTTAAGAGCACAGTTTGCTCTTCCAGAGGACATTGATCTAAAGTCCCACCACCCACACCAGGGATATCCCAACTGTCTGTAACTCCAGCTCCCAGAGTCCTGACACCTCTGGTCTCTCCTGGCACCAGTGCTCATGTGCATATGCCTACATACAGATATATACATAATCAAATGTAATAATAGCAATAAATCTTTAAAAAATTTAAAGGTGTCTAGGGAGATGTTTTAGTTGGTAAAGCACTTGCCACACAAGCGTGGTGGCCTGAGGTCAATTCCCACAACCTGGTTTTTTGGTTTTGTGTTTTTTAAAAAAAGTGTGGTTCAGGTTTGTAGTCCCAGCTCTGGTGAGGTGGAAGCGGGCAGATTCCTGGGGCTTTCGAACAAGCCAGCCTCACCTACCTGGCAAGCTCCACATCACTGAGAAAGCCTATCTCAATAAACAAGGTGAACAGCTTCCAAGGAACAACACCTGCGGTCGTCCTCTGGCCCCTAGGCTCACATCCACACATGTACCTGTGCACACACACAAGCAGGAACACACACACACACACACACACACACACACACACACACACACACACA
>CAJQZJ010033609.1:263624-298949 GCA_907164525.1 Lophiomys imhausi | reverse complement strand
ACACACACACACACACACACACACACACACACACACACACACACACACATGAAAATAGGTGTCTAGAAGTTCATTAAGACATGAGTTAAATTTTTCTAGCAGAAGGGAGAATATGTATCATAGAACACGGTCACAGTAATTAAGATTGTGGAGGGCTGGTGTACCTTCAATGGCTAATGTGGGAAGATTATGTGCTTTTGAGGGGCTTAAGCTACATTTTAGAGTAAATGATTAAACAGCTCATATACATACAGTTGCTGCAGGAAAAAGTTCCAGCGTTATTCTTCACAGTCACCAGAATAAGATAAGTATGAGATAACTGTGAACAACATGGTCACAGGACTGTCTCAGGTAGATAGGTGTGTCTCCATTTTACCAAGATACTGGTGTAGTCTCACATAACTTGCAGATAAGACTCTAATTGTGAGCTAATTAATTCTTAGCTCGTTTGTATGCTGGTGTTCAATATGAATAGATGAATTAAACCATCAACTGCCTGACCTGTAATCTGGGCATGGAGACACACAGTAAAGCAATAAGACAGGAGGATTCTGGCTGCTGGGTAGAAAGTGGGTCTCAGCAAGAAAAGGGAGGCAGACAGACTGTTGCCTTTGGACATGCTTGCAAGTAGAAATAAAGAGTGCTTACTGCTGAGTAGGTGTGAGGCCTGTCTGACTTGCAGGTTTGAGCTTGGATGGTTGGCTAATGGGTGGCCATTTCGGGTGGTCTTACTCTATACAGTTCCTGTAAGTTCTTAGTCTATAAGTTCCAGTGGTTTGGAGGAAGTCACATGGAAAACAGGAAGCTGGTGAGGTGCACAATACAGGAAGGAGGATGAACAATTTAGAAAGATGTCACTGGAATTGAGAGATCAGATGTAGCATGTGTACACAGGGAGTTTTGCACTTTGATAGACAAGATAGAGCCAAAATAAAACAAACCATAACAACAAGAACCTGAAGAGGTTAGTGTGACTGCCAGAATAATAAATCTCAAAACAAGCAAAGAGGTCTCCTCTCTTTGGTGAGATGCCAGGCAGAGAGTCTTTGAAGATTGTGCTCTGAGCCGGGAGTCTAGAATTCTGTTTCCTAACAGACTTCTTGTCAGGGGAAATAAAAGCTTCTAGGATATTCCTGTGCCACATCTCTTGGGGGACAGGTTCTTTATTTGTTTGGGGTCGTATTATTTTCGTTCTGAGATAGGGTCTCATGTAGCCCAGACTAGCCTTGAACATGCTAAGTAGCTGAGACTGGCCTTACACTCCTGACCTGCCTGCTACCACCTCTCAAGTGCTGGACTTCCCGGCTTGTGCCAATATGTCTGGCTTCCTACACCACATCCTTTGAAGTGTTATGGACTCAAGGATTCTTCAAAGTCCTAGCCACTTTCTTCATAGTTGCAGCTCTCTTACCACCCCTCCCACCTGTCCATTCTCGATCCCTTCTTGGCAAAGCTGGCACAAGACCGGAAGAGCAGTGCCTCTAAACCCAATTATCACATGAAAAATGCCTCCTTCAGCAACCGGCTTTTCCCTAGTGGTTAGAAGTGTGGAAGCTAGAGTGATTCCTGAGTGGTTTGTGTCTTTGCAGGAAACCAGAAACCATAATTATGTGTTCAGCTATTTGGACAAATAGGGTCATTGTTATGCTTGAGACCCAAGTGTTCAGATAACTAAACTCACTCTCTCTCTCTCTCTCTCTCTCTCTCTCTCTCTGCTTCACTCCTGTTGCTCACTCTTCCAGCTGTCATGGTGTTTGGGTCTTAAAGCATCTCTAACTTGATACTTTAACATCTTGAACCATTCTAGGTATGTTAGAATCAATTAGGTAACATTGCTTCTTTTCTACAGTCTTAACCAAAAGGTGCATACTGTTAAATTTTGTGCTAGATTTTGGTGTAGCCTGCATTCTTGGAATTTTCACATACACTGTTTGCTTTTTAGTGACCTGATAGAAAAAGATAGGTTTTAAAAAAAATTTATGCGGATGGATGTTTCACCTGCCTGTATGTCTGTGTACCATGTGTGCACAGTGCCTCGTGGAGGGCCAGAAGAGAGCTTCAGATCCCCTGGGACTAGAGCTACAAATGGTTTTGAGTTCCCATGGGGCTATTGGGAATTGAGTCCTGGTCCTCTAGGGAGAGCAACCAGTGTTCTTAATCTCTGAGCAGCCCCAGGTTTTGTTTTATATTGGTTTCCAGTTATAGGCAAGAACAGCTGGCTGGATATGGTGGCTCACATTTGAAATCTCAGCACTCAAGAGGCTGAGGCAGAGTTTCATGAGTTTGAGGCCAAGTTGGACTATGTGGTAAGATTCTGTCCTAGGGAAGGAGGATGAAGAAAAAAGAGGGAGGAGGAGGGGTGTATTTTGGGAAGAATGAGGAAGAGACTTCAGAGATTAGATGGTTTGAGGCAAAGGCTACTGGACACTCCATGTTGTTGACTGCAGGGTACCATGTTATGTCCCTAAACATGGAAGAAAGTGAGTCGTTTGCATTGCCATGGGAATACCTCATTCTGCTGTGTTCATGTTTGGGAAAGATAGGGACACTTTATTAAAACCTTTCTTGATCAATATTTCTTCTTGAACAAGGAAGAGGCATGAGGGGAGCTGTTGAAGGTTCTTCACCTCTGCCATTGGCTGGAGGCCACTGAGTGTCATCTGCAGAGAGAGGGGGCTCACAGAATGGGAAAGGAAATTGCGTGGGAAGAGCTGTGCATTCTGGGAGCTCTTCATTAGATGAGAGAATACCACAGATGTGGTCTTAGAATGCCTTGAGTTATTCTGCAGATGTTAATGATCAGCCCTTCCTGCTAGGTGCATCTTCCTCTTACAAGGCTAAGCCCTTCCTTCTAGGTGCATCTTCCTCTTACAAGGCTATACTTTTCATCCATCATTCTTGAGTCTGTAGGTGAAATATCTCCTCTGCACTGACTTGTTGGTCCCTGCAGAATCCCAGCATGGCCCGTGGTCATTCAAGACTAGCACATGACAAATCCTGAGTTGGTATGCTCATCCTCTCCACACCAGGAAGTTCAGATTACCCTACGCCTTGGGGCCTGTCACACATGCTTGTGGAACTTGCCCCTTGACATTCAGTAAAACCCAAAGCTTATTTTTTCAGTGAGTAATTTGTTTGTGACACTGTCTGGTTCTCCCACCCAAAGCTTATTTTTTCAGTGAGTAATTTGTTTGTGACACTGTCTGGTTCTCCCTTTTCTAATACAAGTTGAGTTCTGTTCCATTACAAACTACTGGGTTGGTTAATAACATGCTTGCTCTTGGTGTCTTCCTGCCCCTCGATTGGAATAGGCCACAAGGGACTTGCTGTCTTTATTACCCTTCTCAAGGATCTTTGCCAAATAAATATAAATCTGAATGTACTTTCTCAACAATCACAAAGTACCTCAGTTTCCCTTTGTCAGCAGGACGGTTTAGCTTTTCCCAGTATTCAGTTTCTCTGTTCTTTCTCCTGGTGTTGGAATTGCCTCCATGGAACTTGGCCTTCTGGCTTCCGGATCCATTTCTGGAGTCCATGTGTTCTGGAGACCATGAACTCCGTCTGTATTCATGTCTCCAAGGCAGTGCAGAGTGCAGGGGAAACCGCATGCTAGAGAATCAGAGAGAGCAGCCATTCCGCCCAAGGGAAGGGAAGAGGGGCCAGAAGAGGTGGCCTCTGCCTCAGAGCTGCAGGTCCACAGGTGTGCAGCGGGAGAGGCTTGGCAGCCTGAGCTCGCAGAGAACTGCCTGAGGTGCCAAGCACCTCTCAACAACACTCACTAGAAAGGTAACTGCTTTTAATTATGCTAAGGCTAAAGTGGGACCAATTTACGCAAG
This sequence comes from Lophiomys imhausi, assembly GCA_907164525.1. Lineage (NCBI taxonomy): Eukaryota > Metazoa > Chordata > Mammalia > Rodentia > Muridae > Lophiomys > Lophiomys imhausi. The sequence goes on along the minus strand of CAJQZJ010033609.1, from coordinate 295,113 downwards.
GCATTGTTCCTTGTATGAGGAAGTAAGTGGTTTTGTTTGGGAAGTGGAATTTTCTTTTTTTTCAATAAACAAACTTCTTTTTTCAGTTGTCATGTCTGTTTTACCCAAGTGTTATAGAAATAATCTGTGTACCCTCCCACGCCACTTCAACTAACTTTTTCTTCAGAAACGTCTGTTAATAATCCAGGTGTACTGAAACAAAAGCATGAATGTGTTCTCATGTTGTACCTGATTGTGAAATCCCCCCACATTTGCATTTATCTAAGAGGAACCAGGTTCAAAGTAAAAAAAAAAATAATTAATGACATAATGTGCATGTTGAGGAATAGCATCCAAGTGATAGGTCACATCATCTTTGGGCTACACGTGAGAAATCAGAAGTAAAGAAGTCAAGCATGTCTGCTCAAGTCACATGGTCACTCTCTTAAGGTCAACTGGCGTGTTCCCTGCCATCTTCAAAACCACTTTCCCACCCAGATGTAACCTGAAAGTATCCATGCCATGGGCTACAAAGACTTTCTTTCATAACCTGATCTTACAGCCTAAATGTCCCTGTGTAGCTCTTGGATTTTGAATTAGATCACAGATGGGGATGGATACACTCAGACTCCGATGAGAATTTGATCTGGTAGAAGAATTTTAGAGAGGATTTGAAGGGGGGCAGCTAACTTCGGGTGCTAACCAAAAAGAGACATTTGCCTTCCAAAATGTGTTTTCTAGTTACTACCATTGGATTTATTTATTTATTTATTTTTGCTATAGGATACTCCTGACTTCAGTGACGTTGCTGTCTATATACTCAATAAACCTACTATTGATCTGTTCCAAGGAAACTGGTAAGCTGAGATGTATAATTTTGTTGAAGGCAGGGTGTTAACGGACAATGTGTGCTGTGTCATTTACAGTGAGCTCTCAATTGTACCTGTTTTTCTAGTTTGAGATGACTTTATTTTAAAGACTTCACTGTTTCCTTAGGCCTTTGTAAACCTTGAACAAAGATCCTATGTTTTTATATCATATGCTCCAAGGTCTTAAGCAAACAGGCCTTTTATTCTCTTGTGCATATTCCAAGGAGAAAATGTTACTCCCAAGGCATTGTGGGAGTGAGCATACTACCAGGGACTTCAAGTTCTCTGGGCATTGTAACACCTCAAGTGTTTATTTTCTATTCCTGGGACACTGGATTATGTTAGGAATACCTTGACTTTTACATTAGCTAAAGCCGGGTTGGCCAGCTATCGTATACAGATGACTGGAATGTTTTGTAATAAATTTAGGATCTAGTCATTATCTAGTTTAAACACCAGTCTTACATGAGAGAGGTTAAGCAAAGGTTTAATTATAGCCTGACTCAAATTGCTTCTTGTGAACCTTTTGAAATTATGAACTGCCATCAAGAAGGACAAACATTATTTATTTACTTATTTATTTTTAGTGAGGCAGTTTAGAAATTTACTATTTATTGACATGAGCTTTCTGACCACTTCAGGCTGATTTGCCTGCCCCTTTCTTTGGGCAGTCGCATGTCTTTGAACTATATTTACACATGATGGAAATTCTTATGTCATGACTCTTAGATGTTCTAAGCTTGCTGTTCCATTTAAAATAGAAGGAATTGAAGGGCTATTGTGAAGTTGATTCTCTTAAGTTTTGAAAAACTGGCAATTTTATGCATTTATTTAATGAATGTTTGTAGTTTTACCCCATTTTCCTCTCTTCCTTTCCCCTTCCCACTGGAACCCCTCTCAACAGGTCCCCCTATTGTATTTTTCATTTTGTATGTGGCCCACTGAGTTTAATTCATTTCATGCATGAGTGGGAGGTTGTTTACTGGACCGAGGGCTATCTGTGGCTACACCACTCAAGAAAATGACCCCATCTCCAACAACCATTAATTGCCAATAGTCCCTGAGGGAAGGTGGGGCCTCTTGGCCCTCCCCTGTCTATGTTGAAATGCTTGTGGGCCCAATCTTACACAGGTAGCCACAGCTGTAGAGTTAATGCCTGCAACAGTTGTATCTTCCGTGACATTTCCTGAGCCTGGGAGGAGATGATACAGTTTCTCTCTGAGGCCAAGCTTTCCACCAGACTTACTCTTAGCATTTTGGCCTGTCACAAACTTCTGTGTTAACCACTGCCAGCTACATCAAGAAGCTTCCCTGATAAAGGCATTATTCTCACATGGTAACGTAGGGCTGGGGTCAAAGTGTGGGTGGGTTTCCCACTTCAAGTAGAAGATAATTCTCTGTTAGCCTAATCAGTTCAGGACACTAATTTAAAAGAAATCTTTTTTTTTTTTTCTAGAACATGAGAATCTTTAAAATTCAAATTAAATCTTTATTTTAATATTATATACCAGATCCATGAAAAAGATTAGTGTGGGACTCCCCCACCCAGTATGACCTAATCTTTACTTGTAATATTCCTGAAGCCAACTTGAAAAAGGAGAAAGTTGTAGTATGTGACACTTAGAGATGCCCAGGTTGTTCAAAATGACAACGGGTTAACCCTTCTAGTGCCAAGCTATGAGTCTGAGAAAGGCACAAAGTAACTTGAAGAATAGCCCACAGCATAAGGAGATGTTAGCTGTCTTGATTCTTAGAGTCATGTCATTTCTTGTACTCTCAAATTCAATTTGTAAACAGGATGCATGGTTTATGAAAAGCTAGGAGAACAAGTCTTCGGCACTACCGGGAAGCTGGTGATCTTTGGAGCTACCTCTCTACAGAACACTGGCGGTAAGAAGAGCATATTTCTCTTACATGACTTGGCCCTCTGTGGATATTACTGGTTTTTCTAATACTGGTGGCTGGGTGTCCACATGCTATGTAACATAATCTGAACCGTGAGCGTCCTTGCTGCGCACATGGCGTGGGGACAGTAAAGCAGAGGCAGTGTCAAACGCTGTAGGGGGAGCTAACGTTGTCTGCACTCACTATGATGGGCCTCAGAACCGCCAGTCCCTGTGCCTTGTAACAGGAGCTGTGGTGTCCCCTTTCTAAACTTGTTCTCCTTTTCCTCCAGCGATGCTGAGCTACCTCTTCATAGTAAAAAATGAACTTCCGTCTGCCATAAAATTCCTCATGGGAAAGGAGGAGGCATTTTCGTAAGCTTTTGACCTTTTTCTTTTCTTGTTTTTGGTGTGTGGCATAATTGAACTGATTGCTTCATTGGTTCCCAGGGGTGGCAGATCACATATTTACACTGCAATTCATAACAGTAACAAAATTACAGTTATGAAGTAACAAATAACATTATGATTGGGGGTGACCACAACATGAGGAACTGTGTTAAAGGGTGCCAGCATTAGGAAGGCTGAGAGCCACTGACTAAATGAAGGATGGTCAAGTTTTGTTTTGTGAAAGTCTTAGAAATAAAATTTTCCAAGGTATGTTATTTTTTTTCTTTTTTAGGGAATGGGGGTGGGGAGGAAATATAAATGAAAGAAGCAGGAAGCTACTTAACTGTGAACTCATCTACCACCCTGAAAACCGTAGAGTCTGAACTCTATTTCCATGTACTGTGAAAGAAAATACATACGAAATATTTTAAACACAGAAGTAGAGCATGCAAAGAAGAATAGAAAAGCCTACCTTCTTTCTTAAAGAAAGTTCCTGTTATTGGGAGCAGAATTCCCATGAACTGACATCATTAAAAAATGTATCTCACCCTAGGGACTGCTGCCATTTGGCACAACACTGTGTTTTGGCCTCTTGTTTAAGAGTCCTTGTCAGCCTTGGTCTCTCCATTTTTCTTCAAGGGAAACTGTAGAAGCCACAAGTTCCCTTGTGTTTTATTCAAGGTCAAATCCAAATTATTTCTGGGAGGGAAGGATGCCTACTTGTGTTGTCTCCATTCTTGCTGATGTCATCCAAACAAGACAAAAAGGAACTTTCTCCTAAGTAGTGTATAGGGCAAGTTGTAATCTGACAGAATGCCACATATGCAGTTGGCATTGAAGCCACATAAATAATTCATAGGAATGTCACTTAGCCAATGGGAGGGAGGAGGGAAAAGCCCCTTCCATTGGTCACATGGGAATCAGGTAGTGGTAAAGTAGCAGTGAGTATTTGATGAGTAATCCTCAAAAAGAATAGCAAAAGGTAGTGATAATCATTAAAATGCATTGTGAATTTTTACATTTGAGGAAACTCAATGTCACTTTCTAACCAGAGACTAACCTAGCACTTCCTTGCATGCCTTCCAGAGCCTGGTACGTGGATGGCCAAGTCCTGGTGGTGTTGGTTACCTTTGGCATAATTCTCCCACTGTGTCTCTTGAAGAACCTGGGTAAGCAAGGGAAGATCTGGCCTTTATCACAGGCTGTCTAGTTCCAGACGAATCAGAAACATTAGAAAATGAACAGCTTTTGCCTGGCTTCATTAGGATACCGACGAGATAACCCATAAATTGGAAGCATTAATGAAGGCTGATGTTAATGTGAGATTAAGAACACACTATGGGGGCTGGAGAGATGGCTCAGAAGTTAAGAGCATTGGTTGTTCTTCCAAAGGACCTGGGTTCAAATCCCAGCACCCACATGACAGTTTGAAACTGTCGGTAATGGCCGGGTGTGGTGGCTCAGTCAGTAAGCTCAGTGACTTCACCTGTCAAAGGGAGAGAGAAATTTAAAGTTTAAAAAAAGAGGCAGACGATCTCCAAGTCATCCATTTGGTTTTGACATTTGTTTTTATGTTTATATTTGGACACAAGCGACAAACATGCCTGGAGTTTCAGGAATTTCATATAGTGAATAATGAAGCCAGCAGTCTATCCAAAGACTCCAAGATGCATTTTTTTTTTTAAATCTGGGCTAATTCAAGACAAAAGTTTGGATTGAAGTTCTTTCAAAAATAATTATGAATTGTAGGGTTTCTTTGTTTTTATCTTAGTTTAGCTAAACTGTGTCAGAGTTCCACAATGTCTGTGAAGTTTATAAGTAGATTTTTCTTAACTACTTCTCTGCTCTCTGGTTATCTGTAAGCTTTTCTGTTCCTCCAGTTAATGTAGAGAATGGTCCTTCCCCAGGGATGAGAATAATGCAGTTCCTGGGAGGCCGTCTGCCATTATGAAGGTTGTGGTGACCGCCTTTCCCAGGTGTTCCAAGAGGTGTAAGGCTTTCAAATGCTGTTTCAAAGGTTCTCAACTGGGATCTTGACCCCTTTGGGATCAAATCACCCTTTCACAGGGATTGCATATTGGATATCCTGCAAATCTGATATTTACATTAGGGTTCATAACAGTAGCAAAATTACAGTTACTAAGTAGCAACGAAAGTAATTTTATGGCTGGGGGGGGGCGGTCACTGCAACATGAGGAACTGTATTAGGAAGGTTGGGGACTGCTGTTCTGTTTGCTTCCAGAAGTTTACATCCACTGGTGTTGGCCTCTTATTGAGAGAGAAGTTTATCAGTAACATTCAGGTTCCCACAGTAAGTGCACAAGAAAGAGCTGTGTAGAGGACCAGGGAGCAAAGAGGTTTGGCATTAGGGTACAACAACATGGAGACTGAGGGCCAAAGCCAGAGCTCCTTTTTCCTAGATTCTGAGATCTGTGTTCCTGAGTCAAAATACCAAATGTGGTGCTTTTATTCAAAAAATGCTACTATTATTATCATTATTATTATTATTATTCCAAATACAATAGCACTATCAAATGGCACATCTTGTTTTTACATGTACATGTGGGCATATTGATGTCCCAAACTATGCTTGAAATAATGCATACAAGAAATGAAGTAATAAAAGTAATTGATATTTTGCTTTTTTTTTTAAAGGGTATCTTGGCTACACCAGTGGATTTTCCTTGAGCTGCATGGTTTTTTTCCTAATAGTGGTAAGTTCTGGTTGAAGCCATTTCTGCGCTTTTGGCGCTGTTCAAGACCCCTTAACAGTTGTTCATGATTTGGCTTTAATGTACTCTGTTGATTCTCCTGTGTCTCTCAATGCCAGGTCATCTACAAGAAGTTTCAAATTTCCTGCATAAATGTAGAACAAAACTCAACAATGAGTGCTAATGTAACTGACATGTGTAAGCCAAAATATGTTACCTTCAACTCAAAAGTAAGTTTACTTGTTTAAAAGTAAATATGAGCATTGTTGTTAAGGGTAATACTCTTTCTTGTGTTTGTCGTAATCACCTGTTTGGGGACATATTCATCATTAAAAGGAGACACACCATCATTTTTCTGTGTCCTACAATCCATACGCCTTTGGTAACACACAGCTCCATTGTACACCGATGCTCACAGTCACACTCTTTATCTGGCTTGGGATAACCGTCGTACTCCTGTGACAATCTCTCTGGATAGTTGTCACCACGCCACTCTTCCTGTGTAGAGCGCTGGATGGTGCTTTGATTAATCACACCCTCAGTCCACGGCCTCTGTGTGGAGGTAGAGGGTGGCACCACAGTGGGTACTTTAAAAACCTTCATCCTGTTTGGGTTTAGTTGGCAGCCTGGAAGACAGTGGCCTTCGCAGTCAGTCACACATGACTTGGGATCCTCACGGGGGCTTCCAACTCTGTGTGAAAATGAGGGACCTATTTTTTGTATCACAGGATTCTTGTTGGAAGGTGTTTGGTCCAGTTAGAGCATAAGATATGTTACTTTTCTTCTTTCTCTCAAGTTTTGTTGTGTTTTGTTTTGTTTTTTATAAGAAGCTGAGTTTGAGTGTTTAAAAAAAAAAATCTCCTCCAAGACAAAAGATTTCTCTATTTACTCTAAAAATATAGCCTAAGTTGTAAGTTATGAAACTTTTTTTTTTAAGATACCATGTTTTTTGTTTGTTTTTTTTTTTTTTCAAGGCATGATCTCACTATGTAGCTCTGGCTGGCCCGGAACTCACTCTGTAGACCAGGCTGGCTTTGAACTCAGAGATCTGCCTGCCTCTGCCTCCTGAGTGCTGGGATTAAAGGCATGAGCCACCACCTCCCTGCTTAGATTCCATCTTTTAAGTGTGCAATGGGCAAGCCACTTCACTTACTGAAAGACGTCCAAGAAGAGCAGTGTACTGTCCTCTGTTCTGTTGTACTGGTGCCTTGCTAGTGCACCATGGACATAGTGTGGGTGTGCTGGGGTGTTTGACACTCACCATGGGAGCCGGATCTAAAGGCCTTCCGTCACAAGAGCCCTCTGGCTCTGCTAGATGTCTTCTTGGAAGAGCTGCTCATATACAGAGATCAAAATCCTAATAATCACATCATCCAGGGATCCCAAGACACAGGCTGACAATGACAGCTCAGAAATACAGCAGCTGCATAATCTTTGTGATAAAAATGTCTATCCTGAGTGTACTTTTTTTTCCTTCAAATAGACGGTGTATGCTTTACCAACCATTGCGTTTGCATTTGTCTGCCACCCCTCTGTCCTGCCAATCTACAGCGAGCTCAAAGAGTAAGATTCATTACATTTTTGTGACTAGTTCGTTATTACCCCTTCCTACTAATGGGAAAGTTTTGTGTGAAAATAAACACGGATTCATCATCCCGCTTCAGTGTTCACTGCTGTCCTGCCATTCTTGAGCAAGCTCTATGTTAAGGAAGCTCTGAAATGAGCAGCATTTTTGGCTATAAATAAGTGACAAGCCATGTGGCCTTAATTAGTGTGTGTGTGTGTGTGTGTGTGTGTGTGTGTGTGTGTGTGTGTGTGTGTGTGTGTGTGTGTGCGCGCGCTTGTATTAGGGCCACAATCGTGTGCATTCAGGTTCTGTCACTCTTCCCACCTTCTTTTGAGACAAGAGTCTCTAGCTAAGCTGGCAGCCAGCAAGCCCAGTGTCCACCCTCTCCCCGCCTCTCCCCTTCCTCCCCAAGCCTTAGGGTTAGAGGTGTGCTCTGTTACACCAGCTTTTTTACCCTCTAGATGGGAAATGTGTGTCTCTGTGTGTGTATGTGTGTGTGTGTGTGTGTGTGTGTGTGTGTATGCATGCATGCACATGCATACATTTTTTTTTTTTTTGAGACAGGGTTTCTCTGTGTAGCCCTGGCTGTCCTGGAACTCGCTCTGTAGACCAGGCTGGCCTTAAACTCCGAGATCCACCTGCCTCTGCTGCCTGAGTTCTGAGATTAAAGGTGTAGAGCCACCTCAAGGCTGAAAACTGTATCTTCTAAAGGCAACAAGAAGGGCCCTCAGGAGTAATTCCCCAGGGCTTGCACCGTTTGTTATTAAAGTTTATTCTAAACTGTATCACTGTAGGGGGTCAGCTGAGCTGGGGGAGGCAGGGCTGCACTAACCAGAGAGGAGCTAGTGTCTGCTTCAGAGTGACCCTAACGATTTAAATTAGCAATATAATTTTTTAAAATTTCTTTTGTCTTCGTTTTTAGCCGGTCACAGAAAAAAATGCAGATGGTTTCCAATATCTCTTTCTTCGCTATGTTTGTCATGTACTTCCTGACCGCCATCTTTGGATACTTGACATTTTATGGTAAGTTGCTTTGGCCAGTGCATAGCTATCTGTATTTAAAAATGACACAAAAAACCAGTACTGAAGTAACTTTACTTTGAAGCCAAAAAGTGCAACAAAAAGGTTCATGTGTTTTGTCTTGTTTCATTTTTTTCCTTATAAGAAATGGTAAAGGTTCCTTCCATATTCATTCAGGCTGTATAATAGGCTAATTACTGAAAAATAATATAAATTTTTCCCCCTCTGGAGCTTTTTTCTTCTTCAGAGAAATTACATTTAAGAAGCATGCCATCTTAGGAAGATTTAAAACGACATCAGAGACTGCTTTCCTATTTGACACTGAAAATTGGGTCATATTCCATTAATAGAAAAGAGAGAGACTGAAAGTGAGAAAGAGCCGAGCCCACACTCATGACACTCAGCATTAATTAAAACTAAGGCACCTAATTGTTCGCCGGAACTTGGGGCCCCACAGAGAAGAGAAACAGTGACATAGAAAAGTAAAAATTGAGAAAGAAAGCATTTTCTGTTTGTGCTGCTGATTCTGTTGGGACGGTTCATGGCTTTTCCTGCCCAAGCTTCTCACCCGACGACCCTGTGATTTTAACTCCTCTGTTGAGTGCCTTAGCTCGAGAACTAGTCAAATAGCTTTTTACCATCATTTCTATTAAATGCTTCTTTAGGACTCAACCCTCACCATAAAAAAAAAAAATCCAAAATTTAAACAGATTTACAGATTAAGTCAGCACGGAGGAAGGTTATTGATGTCATCAGCAACAGAGGAAAAGCATTGTCAAATGAGTATGTAACCACCACCCTTTGCTTTTATAAAAATGCTGTTCTGAGGTTTCCTGCATCACAGGGCTGGTGGGGAAAAGGATGGAGAAGAGAGCTAATGTTCAAGGCCTGAGTTAACTTCCAAGCCCAAACCAGTGAGCAGCACCCCTCCATGGCCTGTAATAGAACACCGGGTCCTTTTATAAGAGTAGAAGGGGAAGTCTCAGCTACTTATAGGTGGTTATGCACTTTCAGTAAAGAAAATTAGATTTAATGAGATTTATTTTATTAGAACCTCCAGTCCTTTCTCAGAAGCCGACACCATGATCGGTGAGATTGGTTCCAACCTGAGTTCCTTGCCCACAACCTTGAGCTAGGTGCAGTGAGAAGCCCTGGAAAGAGAGTCATGAGGGGGTGAGGGAGTGGCTAGTCACTTGTCAAGAGAGTGAGAGTTTTCACACGCTGAGGCTTCCACAGCAGTACCCACAGCCCTTGGGGGGAAAAATAACACTTTTTATAGTTGTGAGTTGAGGAAAACCAAAGCAGCTCATATACTTTAAAGACTGTTTTGTGGGAGGAACGCACATACACGGAAAGGATTCTTTCCTGAGAGGATGGCTGAGTTCGCTTCCCTGCTGCTTGGCCACCGGAAGTTGAGTTACAAGGAGCAGGTTGGAAGGAGAGATGGTTGTGCGGTCCATAGTTCCTGCGGGGAGACTGGCATTTGGTATGAGCTCCCATTGTGGAAAGATTGATATGAAGGGCTTTATGCTTTCCCTCTGTGTATGAAGCCTCCAATTCTGCACAGCTTCTTCTAGTGGCGACTTTAGATCCCTTTTAGGGACAGTGTGCGTGCAGTGGCCTCTTCTCACAGGGCCATCTCTGAATTTACACATTGTGGTAACAGACACTTCAAAATCTTGCCTTCTGTCTTAGAGTTCCTATGGCTGCTACAAAACACCATGACCAAAAGACAAGTTGGGGAAGAAAGGTTTATTCGGCTTACATTTCCACATTTCTATTCATCACCAAAGGAAGTCAGGACAAGAACTCTAGCAGGGCAGGAACCTGGAGGCAGGAGCTGATGCAGAGGCCGTGGGGGAGTGCTGCTTCCTGGCTTGCTTCCCATGGCTTGCTCAGCCTGCTTTCTTATAGAACCCAGGGCCACCAGAACAGGGTTAGACCCACCCACCATGGATGGGCTGGGCCCTCCCCAATGGATCACTAATTGCAAAGATGCCTTACAGCTGGATCTCAGGGAAGAATTTCCTCAAGTGAGGCTCCTTTCCCTCTGATGACTCCAGCTTGTGTCAAGTTGACACAAACCAGCCAGTATACCTTCCTTGCTCTTTGTAGTCTATATTTTTTAGGTGGACTTGAGCAATTTGAGAGTCTCCTTTAAAACACCCCTGACTTCCTCTCATTTCAGAAAAGGTGCAGTCAGACCTCCTTCACAAGTACCAGAGCAAAGATGACATTCTTATTCTGACTGTGCGGCTGGCTGTCATTGTGGCTGTCATCCTCACTGTGCCGGTGTTATTTTTCACGGTAAGTAAAGGGCCTTCAGGGAGTAGGAGAATTGCTGGGTGCACCTCAGTCCTACCTTACAGTAGAGACCACTCTAGTGGAGATTATCCCACCCAAAGGAAAACTTACTATTTCATACATGAGGTTGGAGTCAAGCCCCGATACCTTCAAACTGTTAAGCGGACTCTAAATTTGCCGAGCACTAAGAAAATGCTTGACAGATTCCATGCGCCAATAAATCAACTCTTCTGCTGAGAGTGGCCGGTCAGCACGCCGGCCAGAGCCTTTCTCAATCTCTGCCTCTCCTACAGGTTCGCTCATCATTATTTGAACTGGCCAGGAAGACAAAGTTCCATTTATGCCGCCATGTCTTAGTGACCATCGTACTCCTGGTGATTATCAACTTGTTGGTGATCTTTATTCCCTCCATGAAGGATATTTTTGGAGTCGTAGGTATGGTTTTATAGTCATTTTGTAGCACACAGAACTTGTTCATGGCTTAAACTTCTCGGTAACGTCACTAAACATTTGTTTTCTTAATTTACAGGAGTTACATCTGCTAATATGCTCATTTTCATTCTCCCATCGTCTCTTTATTTAAAAATCACAAACCAGGATGGAGATAAAGGCACTCAAAGAATTTGGGTATGTCTGATTAGTTTCTCATCTAAACTTGCGGGTGAACAGTCTCCCGGCATTATTTCCAGTTGGGTTGAAGGGTGTGTCAGCCCTGTAGATTTCCTTGGGAGGGCCAAAGCCTCTAATCAGAACCCTTCCCACCCCTCACGGTACCTTTTTCAGTTTGCCTTGGACTGGGCCTTGCCTGTGTTCTCCACCCAGGGCATGGCTGGCTGGGAGAATGGATGTTACACTCAGTCTCCTCAGAGTAATTCCTTGTCTTTAGCAAGATGGGAAGTCAGCAAAGACTCAAGAGATTTTGATGCTGTCTTCTGTACCATTTCTTACCCTGTGACTTCGCAAAGTAGTTCAGGGCACAGGCAATGCGTTCCACACAAATGCCAGGAGTGGATTTGACCGGAAATGCTTTGGAGCTAGCAGATCTGAATTCAGAACTACCTTTCTATATTGGGGTTGTTTGTGGATCTGCTGAAGTTCAAGGGCATCTTGAGAGTGGTGTGGTTGGGCAGTGATGGGATCAAGAATAAAGGGGCTCAGTCTCATCTGGAGTACTGTTTTGCTTGGCCTCAGAGAAGGCTTCTCAGCTGCCTCCCAGATAGTGTAGGCACACATGTGACCCTTTAGCTTGTGCACCCAGAGGAGAGCAGCAAGCAGGACAACGGTGCTCTGTGCACTTGGGAGGGGGATCATCAACACTGGTAGAACTCTAGTTCTTTAAGAGAATTATCCTTAAAGCCATGAGTCCCACATCCTCTAGCCCTGTGCAGAGACTCCTCAGAAGGATAGGAAAGAAGAAACAGTCCCCAGGGCATGGCAGTGAAACCCACTGAGACTGAAGTTACAAATAGTAGAGGCCACTGGGCATGACCTCTCTAGGCGTCTCCAGCCCTGCTCCCATAATAAAATGGGGTCTTTGGAAGAGAACTACACAGGAGATGTGTTTCAGTAGGCTCTGTGGTGTATTAGACCAGCCAGGCCCACCATTCACCACCTTTCCTTAGCTCTTTCTCCCCCATCCAGTTTCTAGGCCAGCCCCTGGCTCCCATGAGGCCTCACCCCCACCCCACAAAGTTTGCCAGAAGAATTATCAAGTTCAAGGGGTGTGTAAGCTAATGCCCCCAGGTGCTGGACTGACTGACCCACGTATGACCTTCATCAATCTTTCTTTCAAGTAACTTAGTTTTGCCCAGTTGCCAATACCCTTAGATCAAATCAACATGTATTCCACCCTTCAAACAGAGATGTTTGCTTTTCAGAAATAATGTGGGTTGATAGGTGATGTCCAACAAAAACCACCTGGATATATTTCCCAAAGCTTTTTTTTTTTTTTTTTTTTTTTTTTAGTTGTAATATTTTTTTTTTAAAGACAGGGTCTCACTCTCTAACCATGACTGGCTTGGAACTCCTGTGTAGACCAAGCTGGCCTGTAACTTACAGTGATCTGCCTACCTCTGCCTCCCAAGTGCTGAGACTAAAGGCACGTATCGTCACACCGGCTTACCAGGTTGTAATGTTTTTAGAGAGGAAGTCATAAGCAGACCCATTCATTTGTAGCAAGGATACGCCTGAGGGGACCTGGAAGTCAAAGGGTAAAATGTAGAGGACCAGGAAGGGGTGCCTGCTGTTTGCCCTGCAGGATCACAGTCACCCAGTTTTAGAACAGCCTTGAAAGCTCAGCAACAGTCATAAAGAACTCCAAATACCAAGGGACACAAAGGGGGAGGGCAGAGATTTCTACTCTTTCCCCAGGTGCGTATGGCAAATGTTGGTTACATTGGAAATAATCCACATTTTGTTGCCACAGGCCGCCCTTTTCTTGGGCCTGGGAGTGTTGTTCTCCATGATCAGCATCCCTCTGGTCATCTACGACTGGGCCTGTTCATCCAGCAGTGACGAAGGCCATTGAGACCAGCAGCGAAAATCCAACACCCGCATCATCCTCATCAGCAGCCCTTTGCCACTTCTTTTGCAAGTTTACAGAAACAGACAGAAATGCACAGGCTACTGCCTGGGTTGCGACGCTGAGACACGCTTCTTGAATGACTCGTGTCCTCCTGGGATTTCCACTTAGGGGTTGCGGATTTTAGCTTTTCCAGATTTCATGTGGCCATCTTCTCCAGCACTTTCCGCGGCTGCCATCCCCTCTCCTCGCTGTGCTTTGTGGCTTCTCAGATTCTTAGAGCTTTGAAAACATGATCATCATCAGTTGTGTTTGTTAGACACGAGGCCCTGAAGTTGTTCTCCTACTGCCTTTCTCCTCACGCTATCTGTGTCTTTTTAGAAGAGAAAATAATCTTGAATTGTATATATTTATTTTGCTTTACAGGAAAAAAAAAAGGTTTCGGGGAGGCGGGGGAAAGGTTTCATAAATAATTTGCCTATTTTGGTTAACATAGCACACCGGGGAAATCCGTTGAGAGATGGGTTGTGTGCTGTGGCTGTATCTGAGCATGCCCAATGTTTGAGGCAGCTCTGATCACCCAACATGGACTGTCCTAGACCTGCTTGCTAGTACTCCATCCTGCTCCCTCATGGAGCCGTTCCCTGGGAGTGTCTGTAGCCGGGAAGGGGTGGGCATGGCACCTCTATAAATGTATTAAAATACGCATTTGGGAGACCTCACAAATGAAGCTCCACTTCTCCCTCCTTGGCATCTAGTGTCACAGTTACTTCAGGCTGAGTCACCTGCTTGCAGTCCCCTGGCTCCCACAGTGACAAATGAGACCAGCCTAGATGTCTAAGGAAACACACCTGATGCAGGTGGCTGTCATCTACACCCATATTAGTGAAGGGGAAGATGATTGTTAGTTTATAAGCCGGCAGCATTTAGTCATGCCCACCAGCTTTTTGCAACAGAGAATAACGTGTACCTGAGGATGGCCTAGGATAGGTCAGCCTGTTTTTTATTGGGTACTTTACTTTAGGGGAGTCTTTAAAAGACTTATTTTATATCTATAAATCTAGGTTATTACAAATATAAGATTTTTGTACCTTAAATAAGCCTCATCTCTATTCTGCATTAACTGTCCATCCAATCTCGAAAGTAAACCTTTTGAGAGTCTTTGAAGAACTTCTGAAGTCACTGTGTCCCCTCTTGTCCCAGCTGGGGAAGACAGGAGGCCCCTCCCCGTCTGTACTTCTTCCTTTTATTCCATTACTACCTGTTCCATGTGACCCAAGCAGGAGGGCAGAGTTGCCTATACTCTCCCCATAGCCCCGCCTAAGGGGAGCAAGGGAAGCTGTATGGAGACTGAAAACTACAAGAGCTTCAGTCATGGAAGCCAGGGAACCCAGAGCAGTACACCTCTGTTGATGGGAATGTCTATGGCTGCCCATAGCTTGGCCACAGCAAGATGCACACATGCGCTGTGGCTGCTCTCTGCAAGCAGGGGTTGTATTGCAGCCAAATGCACTCTGGTTGGATTCCCAGATATAAAAATGAACTGAGCCCAGATTTTTTATCTGGAGATGAGTAGACTCTAACACAGAGTTAGCCGAGGGCCCAGACACTTAGCTGTAGGTGCTGTTCCTCCTGACTGAAGTTCCCAAAGGTCTTCAGGAATCTCATGAGAGTCAGGAAGAGACATCCCTTCACACATTGAAGTCCCACAGACAAGATAGTCATCAAAGAGCCTGCCACTGTCCTCTTGGGGAAGAAGGAAACGCTAGTTCCTACACCAAGTCATTACTTTCGTACAGTACTTAGAGTTTTGTCCGCCTTGAGTTCAGGCAACTGAACACCGAACCTAGATAGGAAAAGGGTAAAAGCCACAGCCGTCTCTGCCCTCTGTGGAAATGCTTTCCGTGTTTCAGGAAATTATGGAAGATTCAGCCAACCTTTGTAGCTTGTTTGGCACCATTTAAAAATACATTAATTCAGTTTGCAATACTACTCTTATTTCCCTCCTTGTTCTCTAACCATTCATTCATTTTACAGTCATGGAGTGAATTCAAATACTCATTAACTCTGGGATGTGTTGTGATTCTGGATCTCTGGATTTTATGTGTTGGTAAAAACGAATGTATTATTTACAGAATATTTATTTGCAGGAAGCAGGTTGTTGATGTCTGTGATCCATGTTTTTTAAGAGCTCTTTTATATGTTACCTGAGTTTGTTTGAATGTAATAGACCTTCCCATCCCTTGTCAGGTACCACCAATTAGTTCCATGGTTTCTGTGGTGTTCCCTGTAAAGCTCTTACTCTTGTTCACAATACTGAACTTGTAGCCAAACGTACCTGTATCACAGATGTTAGGTAGCATTAAGCAGCACAGTCAGGTGGAATAGATATTTATCTGCTAAATTAGTAGACTCGAGAGTAGTAGGCCTTAGCCATGGGAAGTGTTTTCCTTCAGCACATAGAATCTCCACACTGTTGACCAGGGGCAGTTTCATACTTTGGGGTTAGAACTGTTCTCTGGTTATTGTAACCCAGAATACTGTAAATTCCTAGATTAGTGTTACGTGTTAGAAGTAGGGTTAGTAGAATATGTGCAGAAAAAAAAATTCACTCTTTTAGATACAGGCAAGGCAGTCTCCCAGTCACAGGGAAGAACATATTCCAAAGCTTTGTAACCTGAAATGGATTTTTCTTAATTGGGTTATGTGTGGAGGTTAGGCCCCCAGAGCAGCTGGAAAAGACTATCAAACTCAGAGTTGAGCTGAAATGAAATAGCATAACAGGACTGCAGAAGAACCAAGTCCCCAGATAGACTGAAGGTGGTGGTGGGGCATCAGAGGCACGAAGAATATCCTGCTGTCTTTGTGGAATCTGGACTGTTCGTCTCTGCCACAGACCACCTGCTGGACAGTAGGGTGGAGCACCACCACAGCGACCTGAAGTGTGGTCTCCAGCAAGATTAGAGGAGCCAAGTTCAGAAACCCTGCTGATAGAACAGTGATGAAGGAGGAAGAGGGGCTCCTTAGTTGGCACCTCTTGTTCTCTGTGTGAATATCAGACTTGGCTCCCTGTAGCTCTTATAGTTCACTTCCTTATCAGCCTTTACCTTCATAGCTTCTCCCAGGGCCAGCCTTGAGGTGGCACACAGCACTTTTCATGCCTTCTGTGCTCGTAACCATGGTTTAACTGCTTGGTAATCAGATGAAAGGTACACAAGGGTTTCCACCCACTTCCCTTCTGGTACATTTATGGACCCTGTTGAGAAACATAAGAGCACATTCGGGGTGGGCTACAGTAAGGTTGTGCTACAAGGCCTCAGTGTTTCAGAAACACTTCTAACAGTTATGCCAAGAATTCTGGAGTTGAACTCAAGCCCCCAAGCTGGTGTTTCTCAGATTGTGCCCGCCACCCCCCACCCCCATGCGTGTGCAACCAGGCCAGTAGCATGACCTCATCTTCAGACTCATCAGAGTGCAAATCCTCAGGCCCGCAAGACTCGGCGGACAAAGCAACCTGTCTTCTGCAAGTCTCAGGTCTAGCCTCAAGATGATGCCACTGGCATCTAGTATGGGAACCACTCTAAACCATTCCTCTGAATGGTTCCTGAGTTGAGGAATTAGAGGCAGGACTCTGGGAAGGGTAGAAGAGGACCCAGCCAGTGTCTGCACATGCAAGAGAGGGAGAGCACCGTGTGCAACCCCTGCCTGTGTTCCATCCTCCTGCTGGAAATGAACTACAGGAACATGAAGGAAACCAGCCTGGGGCACTAGTATATTTTCTTACAAATGTGAAGACTTCAAACTGAGCCTTTTTAAAAAAAATTAGGTAAATTAAAAGAAGATGCTTTAAAAAAAAAATGCAACCCTAAGGGCTCTGCTGGGTTTTCAGGAGTCATTTTCCTAAGAGGACTCTGTCCACGGTGGGGTAGATAGAATACTGGCCTAGTAGATGCAAAGCCCTGGTGAAGTTCACTCCCAGGCCTGGAAAATACAAAATATCAATGCAGTGAGTATTGTAGGTGTGCACGGCTAGGGAGCTGCAAGGGGCTGTGAGGGAGAGCGGAGTCCTGTGAGTCTCAGTGTGAGGGGGGCATTGCTGATTGGAGTAGGGTGGGTGGTATGATCATATGGTGGTTTATGCCGTAGAGCAAAGCCTCCGTCCATCCATTTAGAAAGGGGATCGGCTTTGGGGATGGCATTGCCTATTCTAGGGAACATCTGGGTGAATGGAAAAACATGACCTAGCAATGTTAATCAGTGTTTTCCTCTCAGGGTGGCAAATCTGAGAATCCTTCTACAATAGAACATAGCCCTCTAACACACAGTGAGTTGCTGATAATAATAGAAGACTTTGGGGTTCAAAGTGGGGTTGTGGGTAATAACTGGAAGTAATGTTAAATCTAAAGGGGGTGGGTTCTTGGAGAACAATGCAAATTTCACATGGATACAGATCTCTCTAGGTTTCCCTGAGGAAGACCCACAGAGCACTGGCCTATCTGTACACAGGTTTAAAGAATCTATGCAGCTGAGGCTCTCTTTATGAACCCTTCGTTTGTATGTAAATATGTTGTAAATACATAGGAGGCTGTATATTTTTGCAGTTGTTGATCCACACACAAGTAGAAATCACTAGTATCTGCATATAAGGAATACATGTTCTCGTAGATGTTAGTGGTTTTGTTTGGGAATTAGGAGAAATTTACCTTCTCTCTCACAGTTCTGTCAACGTAGACCTGGAGCCTAAAACCTTAATTAAATGTTTGGAGAAAAAGAAATGTCTGAGAAATAACCGCTTTGACTTATGCTGGTGTTATGATCTGTTCAGACGCTACAAATAAGGATGATTTAGAAGAAAAATTGTCATATAGAAACAGACATGCCCCAAAATGCGAAATTGTTTCTTCATGGCATTCTTTCACAGTTAACGCTGATGCTGCTGCATAGAATTTATGAAAACAGAAGTTAGGGAGAGATTTTTGTTTGTTTGTTTTTTTCCAAAATGGAATTGTTGTTTCCCAAACTTTGGGATCCTTGAGGGGAGGGCTGAATATTAATATGAGCACAATTTGAAGGAAAACATCTGTTATATAAGCTTTTGAAGGTTTTGCATGTCTGCCTTTTAGTGGCAGCGTAGACTGTCTTGTCTGTTTTCCACCCCCCCCCCAACACTTGAATCTTAATCATTGGTATGTAATACGGTCTCTAGAGTCCAGTGTGTCTTAAGCCCCATCTGACTCCATACATGTAGCACAGCACTGTTTTACTAACATAAACATCTTGTAAATGATTCCAGGTGGGCATCCAAAGTGAGTCACAAGCCACAAAACTCTGCTGTTCATTGTCCATCACATCAAGTTGGGTTTTCTGACCCCTCCTTGGGGGTGTGGTGTGAATAAGAAAGTCTAAGAAGTTACGTTCTGTAAATGCAATGTCAATATAGTTTTCAAACATTAAAAACTGAATTAAAGTATTTATGAGTCTTGTGTGATTCTGCAGGAAGCAACGCTGTTAAGAGTGGCTGGGGGAACTGGATTTTAGCCATGTAGTACAGGACAACTATCCTGCAACCAACAGAAAGGAACAGGAATAGAAACTTTGTTACCTTTTAGTTGGACACTTTGCTCTAATGGAGTTGCCATGTAGGCCCCCAGTGCAAGAAGGACACACATATGACTGTTGAACTGAGGGGGCTGATATGTAGGGGTAACTCATTCCGGAGGAGTAGGGTAGGGGGGAGAGGGGGGGAGGGGGGGACTTGGAGGGGTGGAGAGAAGGAACTGTGATAGAGATGTAACCTGAAATGATTTAAAAAAAAAAAAAGTGGGGGAAGGCTTGTCCTCATGGCATGATTCTAGATCATGGAAGTCTATTTCCAAGAACCCACACTTTGGCTGGACCTGCTGCTACTTGGCTGTAATCCAGCAATTTGGGATTACTGGAGAATGCAAAGTGGGCTAGCCTGGGCTATATACAGCAAGGTCCTGTCTTTAATTTTTGTGTGTATTTTTAGTGGTATCATCTGGTTTGGAACGTATTTCCCCATTCTTCAGAATCAGAGTAGGTTGTACATAGTGTTCCTAAAATCTGTCCTGTGGCAGCAGGGACTCTGTCACACTGCAGTCACCACAAGATAGGAACTCTTCTTGACACTTGATTTTTCTAAGAACCTTTGGGGAGAAAGCTCCCAGCCTTTGAGCTTTGCCGTTTCTTTTCATTTCACTTAAGGTTTTGGTGGACAGGACAGGTGGCCAGGGTCAGATACACAAATTCTTTGTGTGAATAGTTATTGCAAGGCTAGCCTGGGCTTTTTTTTTTTCCAATCCTATGACTGCATATGAGGCTGGCCATGTCTCCCTGGCCTGTTGATAACAAAAACCCAGCCTACAGAGCCACCACAGCCCATGCAGATCTCTAGGTAAAAGTATGCCCGTGGGAATCCCAGCTGCATACCCCAGATTACCTTAATTAGAAATAAAGCTGATACCATTATCCTTACGTATGTCTTGTGTGTGTGCATATGTGTGTATGTGTGAGTGTGAATATTGTTACATCACATTCTGTTGTCTGTAAAATATGTTTGTTGGGCTGGGGATGTTCTGTCCCACCCCTGGAGAATAAACTGGGTTTTATGCAAACTTCTTCTCAGGCCCTGTTTGTTGCATCCTAGAGACGTTAGTATGTTCTTAGTCTGGAGACAATGAATGAGGCCCAAATAACTGGGCCTTTAAAAAAAAAAATCTCTGGTTTCTGTAAAGTTTAAACTAACTCAAGTTCAGTTATGATCTGCTCTGCTTTGCTAGATTTAACATCTCAAAATGACTAAAATATCAATTCATCTTAAAGCTGCAGCACTAAAACCAAATTGATATTGTCATAAAAATATTTGCACCATGGAACAGCATAAATGGTACTAGAAAGGTAGTCTCTCGAACCTATGAGGAAGGTAAAGGTTAGATCATTTACCTCAAGATAAAGACTTCAAACAACACATAAATGCACACACATACAAAACACAAGTGAACAACCTGAGTACTTGAAATACAACCTAAAATCATGTCTCATTTAGCTAGCTTGTGTTTGTTTATTTAAGACAAGGTCTCTGTACCCCATGCTGGCCTGTAATTCACTGTGTAGACCAGGTTGACCTCAAGCTCGGGCAATCCAGTTACATCAGCCTCCTGAGTGCTGTGCTTAGGGCCATGAGCCACCATACCCAACTTAAGCCCATTCAATAACTAAGGAACAAGATGTGTAAATATGATTTACAGTGCCAGACACGGTAGTACACTCAGGGGAATGAGGCGGGGGGAGGGGAGGGCAGTGTAGACTACATAGTTTGAGGGGAGCCTGAGACTATGTGGTGAGAACTTAAAGCACTACTATATATATATATATTTCCAAGGCTCTGGGTTCAGTATTTTAGCACAAAGTCTAGGTAAGAGGTTCAAAGACGAATCTGAGACCAGACACAGAAGTAATTTGCGTAGAACCGCCCTTCTCGAGGATGTCAAGTCTAACAATATCTCAACAAGAATTCATTTTTATCTCGGGACAATAAAAGTTTCTGTCTCTTATCAGTTTGCAGCAATTTACAGGATTGTAAAAATAACTCAGATCAAAAAAAAATAAGAAAATAAAAGTGGGGAGCAAAAACAACCGGTATATGGAATAGTATAACCCAGAAGGGACACATACTCACTCACTGAAAGTTTGCCCGATAACTTTTTTTTTTTAAACCTCTTTCAAATTCAATTTTTCTGACTTCTCTTTTGGTCCCAGTAAATCTCACAGATTATACTTGGTAATGCAATGGCCGTTCTCAGTGAGGTTGGCTTGTTTATTTGTGTAGGTGCGGTAGATGTTAAGTCGCCATAAAGGCCTCCTTTGCAGCCTAGAACTGTGCTGACCTGAGCAGCTCCTGATGCGGTCGAGCACACCTTTGCAGTGTATTATTTCCTAGCTCAAAGCTAGCAAAGCAAACCTAAAAAATAGTTGCACTCACCTGTACTGTCTATATATTTGAGAGAATTCCTTTCTACTTAGTTTGCCTATAGATGAGGTTCCTGGTCTATGAGGAAGTGCCCTGTGTTAGCCTATGCAAGACTAGCACCTTACCTTTGGAACTAGGGCTCGGGTTATAAGCCTTTACGATTGGTTCTAGGCCAGTTTTCCTGGGAGGGTTTGGCAGGCATTTGCTCCTTACGCTTGCTTGGCATACCTGTCAAATGGTCAGCTTTCTTCAGCATGGTCTTCCAAGGAAGGCCAGGGTTTACACAATTTTGTCCAATTATACAGAAAAGAACTTCCTGTTGAATCCATACATGTGACTATATTGCTCTGCCAAAGCAGAGGGACTCGGTCACAGTGTTCAGTGTGTGCAAGGAACCTAATTCCGTTTCGTTGAGCAGATTCTACTGCACTGTCATAGGGTAAAGACAGTTTGAGAAGAAAGAGCTATGGCTTCCTTATATGGCCATGAAGTGGAGCATGAAAACCCTGTCATCTCGGGGAAGCTCTTCTCCTTCAGTCGTCCTGCCCTTTGGGATTCTGTTCTGCTAAATCTTGAGTTGGCACTTGGCGTACATGAAGCTGTTGCTTGTGGATTGAAAGCAGTCCTGGACGCTCACACTTGCTCCACTGGTGCAGCTTGAAATACAGCTAGGGAATGTCAATTCAGAAGCCTTTGCCCAAGTGTCTACCCTTGAAAGTGTCAGCAGTTTAAGGTCCTTGGCACACGACCCCTCTCTATGAGACTCTGGGGAAGGCCTTGCTGAAGATCTCAGTATTAGCCTGTAGTTTGTTTAACAGCCTTGAACAAGCTTCAGGGAACAGAAGTCTGTTTGACAGAGACTGGACCTGAATGGCGATAGTTGATGCACTGCAATAGCTCATGGCTATCATTTTATCCACCCTCCGTAAGTCTTCTTAAAATAAACTTGCAGGGCTGTGTAGTGTTCCACTGAAAGGTCACCCAGGAACTGCCAGCACGTCCTCCCCTATTTCAGTGTCTTCAAGGCTTTTCTACAAAGTGTGCATCTCCACCTCATGTTGTATAGAAAGGAAGACTCTTTTGGCCCAAAATACAGATGTCTCACACACACACACACACACACACACACACACACACACACACACACACACACCACACCACACCTTAATTTACTATGTTTCAAAACACCAAAGGGGGAAAAATATCTAAAATTTAATATAAAGAGAAGACATAGTATTGGGCCAGGATGTGCTATTTACTATTTAATAACACATCATTTGTTAATTTAAACATTTTTTTCTTGGTAGAAATACAAGTAAATTCTAATCAGTAAAAAAGTTACTTCAAGGGGCTGGAGAGATGGCTCAGAGGTTAAGAGCACTGTCTGCTCTTCCAGAGGTCCTGAGTTCAATTCCCAGCAACCACATGGTGGCTCAGAACCATCTATAATGAGATCTGGTGCCCTCCCCTGGCCTGCAGGCATACATGCAGACAGAACAGTGTATACATAACACATAAATAAATCTTTAAAAAAGAAAGAAAAGTTACTTCAAAGCTTATGTACTTAATTAGCCATCTTATTCTATCTTCCTTTGAAAATACCTGACAAGGTAAAGACAGAACACCACTGAAAGTATTTTAGGGAAGAAAAAGGAGAAACATAGGGTGAAAAAATGGAAGAAAGGAAGCCAAAAAACCATGTGTTGTGGTGAACACCTCTGATCCCAACACTTGAGAGGTAGAGGGCAGGAAAGCCAGAAGTTTTAGGTCATCCTTTATTGCATAGTGAGTTTGTGTGCCAACCAGGCCAAGACACTCTGCCTCATCGGTAAGTAAGTAAGTAAGTAAGTAAGTAAGTAAATAAATAAATAAATAAATAAATAAATAAACAAATAGAATCTGCCAGTAAGTAAATATGTTAAAACGTTATGCAGCGTAGGTGAACACATTGGCCAATAGGCCAGGCGCCTCAGCACTGGCTGGTAACTTTTGGGCCTTGCAAATGGTCATGAGAGAAGCTTCCCCATCTTTGGGAAGGAAGGCTGTTGTGAGAGTTTATAGGCAGTCCTCTCTGCCTAGGTGAGGAAGAGATAGAAGATCCTAGGTAGACCAGGAAAGCAAGAGCAGGCTCCTTAAGTCACAGCTTT
Source organism: Lophiomys imhausi (assembly GCA_907164525.1). Lineage (NCBI taxonomy): Eukaryota > Metazoa > Chordata > Mammalia > Rodentia > Muridae > Lophiomys > Lophiomys imhausi. The sequence continues at coordinate 271,732 of CAJQZJ010033609.1, read as the reverse complement.
TGTTCCCAGGAGACAATGCAAAGAGAGACAGTACAAAGGGACCAGTATCTGAATATGACCAAAAAGGGAAAAGGGGAGGACTCAGAGCTCTGTAAAGTGCCCAACCAATTCGCACAGCTTTGGTGACTCCCATCCTGAATGGAACTGTTTGCTGAGTCGATGAAGCGGCTACTTTTACTTTCTTCACATTTTGCTCCATCTTCTGTCTTCTGACTACACTGGACTCTGTCTGTCCCATGGAACAGGCTCATCAGTCCCACAGAGGACACTAGCATCCCCATTACACTTCTTAGGGGCTCCCATCTGGGCTTTAAGAAGGATGGGATACCTGACTGAAAATCTCAAAGAAGGACTCAGAAGTAAACATCTGCGTCTGGTGGTCCCTCTCCAACCACAATGAGAGTTTCAAAAACCCCCAGTCAGCCTCACCTATTGGATTCCGACAGAACGGTGCAATTAATCTCATATGGCTAAACAGAACCATCTTCGTTGAACATGTTCGATGCAAAACCAGGGGATTGTATTGTCAGTCCTAACCAAGACACACTGGGACCAGACCCTAAGGAACCAATCATCTTTTTGAGGTGGAAAGGTATGAAAGGGAAGTTTCTACACTTGCCCCCTCTGGCTGTTCTTTTTCCTGTTACTGCTGGACTACACACCTGGGAAAGGTCCATGGGAAAGGCCACTCCTCTGCCCATGCCTGGACCTCTTTGATTGCCCCTCCTCTACTTCCATGGAGTTGGTCCTTCAACTAAGGCCATGCAAGACTGGCTACTTATGCCATATTTCTAGGTCCAGCAGCTTTTACAATGGGCTAGTGATGAAGTCCTTCATGGTCCCGAGGCACACTTCTCTAGCCTGCATCTGGCCTGTGTCTCACACCTGTGAAGACTAGGAGGGAGGAAAGGGACTCCTAGCAGAAAGCATCACACTTCAGTCCATTTATGGTTAGCTAACTCATTTCGCAGGCAATACATGCAGTGGTGAGTTCACAGTGCTCCCCCCTAGACAGTTATTCTAAAGCTGCACAGAAACGGGGTGCCACGATTTACCGATCATTTCCTGATGTTTATTCCACCTCAGATATCACTCTCTTAGCTGTCCCTGGCCTACTCACTGTAGACAGAGGCCTTTGGACGTCAGTTGATGTTGTTCAGCCAGTATCCTTGCAATGTCTACTACCTGAACCATGGACTCTTCTATCCCAATAGTCTTTGGGACCATGGCCACTTCCCCCGTCCCCGTCCCAATTACATACCCCTGCTCAGCCAGTGATAGCTTTAAGACTTTCTTCCTTGAGGACTCACCTTCTCTGTGACATATAAACTTCTGTTAACCTCTTTTTTCAAGAAATCACATGACAAAGCAAATATATCGAGGAGTGACTATATCAAGAATATCTTTGATACAAACAGAGCTTTGATGGACAAAAGGGTGACATGCCCCTAAGAAGGACTAAAGGAGGAACTGAGAGATGGCAGGAGCTGAGCCCTGGGTAGGTGTGGATTAGGGAATGGGGTACGATTTCTCTGTCTTTTGTCTTGTTGCTAAAAATGACACTCACCTGCCTTCTCAAACACTGGGAAGACTTAGACTTTCAGACACTCAAACAAAAATCCCTGGTTTTCTTTTGTCAGGAGGCACCCTTCCAATATCCCCTGAGTGACAGTTAAAAAAAAAAAAGGTTGGTTTTAGAGAAGCCTCAATTATATAAACTACCCTTTAACTGGACTATTTCTGCAAAACAGAGAGAAATGGTCTGAGGTTCCCTATGTTCATCTTTTCTTATTGTTAGAAAAAGCATCGACTCAGGACCCTCAAAACCAAGTTCTCAATGCATACGAGATTTATTTGCCCCAGAGGGACAAAGGGCAGGAGATAGAGGGAAGAGACAGAGACAGAGGGAGAAGAGGTATTTGTCCTAGAGTAGGACACAGGACTGCCTCTGGATAGAGAGGAAACAGAGGGGGCACATAGAAAAATGGTGGTTTACAAAGGTAAAGGGGGAAACCCTGTGTTAGGATGAGGTGTTTAATTTTAATTGGGCACGTTAATTAGGGCAGCCAAAGGGGGCTTTAGATTGCTGCACTTCAATACTTTGATAGCTGAACCTTGGTAGTCGACCTCAGGAAGAGGAAGTGACCAAAAAAGTAATAGACCTTGGGGGCTAGCTCTAGGAATGTAATCTAATGGTTTTGTTTTTTGCAAGGCAGAGGGGCTGGGGGAAGGGCAAGACCTGCCAGAAACAATGCCCATCACGCTTAATCTGGCCAGAGTCCCTTCACTTGTCATCAAAACCACATAGAACTGGCCCACAATTGTTAGCTAGATCCTGCTACTTTGACAGTTGCCTCTGGTTTGGCTGTCTTACCTCTAAAATCAGGGGACCCCTTATCTAACTCCAAAACTACACTGCCTCAATCTACTTTTCTAACCCTACCTCCTCCAAAACTCCCCCTTTGAAGTAATGTATGGCAGACTCTCCTTTCAAGGGACTTGCTGCATGATCTTGGAACTAACCAGCTGGTAACATATATCACCCACTAGCCAAGTTCCAGAAGGTCCTTTCAGAACTTAAACAAAGAGATATAGAAGCAAGGGACACAGAGCCTCCCTCATTGTGTCCTGGGGACATAGTTCTTGGGAAAACAATCAGGGAGACATATAGTATGAAGTATTTTATGTGCCTGGCCCTTTAAATGACCCTATGACCCTCAGGGCCAGTTGGCTCTTGGACTTCTGGGAACCGAAGAGGATATAAGGAGCTCCTTTTATAACAAAGGCTGAGAGAAGAGAAGAGAGAGTAGTAGAGACAGTAGGAGGATTGAGGAGTAGGCAGGGGTGGGTCCATCTGGAAGAAGAACAGGGTAAGAGAATACAGTTGAAGCAGTAAGAGAGATTGAGTAGGGCTAGAGAGAAGAAGAAAAGAGATTGAGCAGAGTGAAAACAGGAAACAATTGAAAGTGAATCAAGCTAGCAGACTGAGAAGAGAAGACAGTTCTTCTCAGGAGCCAGGAGAAGGTGAGCTGAGCCGGAGAAGACATTGTTAAGAGATATTTAGGAGAAGCACCCAGGAAGAATCCACAAACAAAGTAACAAAGTATGTAAAATAAATATATTAAAGCTACAGAGACACCTTCCCTGGTGTGTACTCCTGGATCCATCACACCAGGACCAAGGAGTGACACTTCACACAATGGCCTCTGTACTACCTGCTCTGATTGGATTTTGTTCAACTGTTGCTTTGTGGGATTTCTTTGGAAATGGTTATCTTGCTCTGGAATATATCCTTTTATTGTATGTGATCTGTTTTCAGCCCCTCTGCTACTAAACTCAGAATAAAAAACTATGTTGAAACCTGGGGAGAAAAGTTAACAAACCCCAACCCCTGAGCCTAGGACACCTTCCATCAATTGAGAAACTGCTCCAACAATAGTATTCAGCTGTAAACAAATGGCAGACAAGGTCAGTGCATCAAAACTATCAGACTACAGATGGTCTTGCAGATACAGCCCCAGATGAAATGTCAGCTTGAATTTTACCACAGCCGCCTGAACCAGCCCCAAGAGCCTGTCCCATGGATGTCCTCTCTCCTAGGTCAACACCTCCTGAATACCATCCCCTTCATCAAGAAGCAGCTCGAGAGGTCACTGCCCCACCCCCAACAGGAATTGAGATTAATCTCTGGGATGTAGGATGGGGGAGAGTTAGAGTATATGTAGAAAGAGAAAGAGAGAGACACACACACAGAGAGAGACCGGGGTAGAGAGAGAGAGAGCTCCCTAAAATGGAATCTCCTTCCTTATGTTCAAAATCAAAGAAATAATTAAAAAAAAAAAAACTCAAAACATTGTTCTGTGGGGAAAAGTGTCCCTTCTGTTCTTCCAAAGTCCCTTTTCTCTCAACAGCGCAGTGTCATGACCAACCACAGAGAGTACACAACACATTCTAACCACAGGCGGCTCTGTTCCACTGGGGTCTGAGGTGGAGCCTCATGTGGCTCCCCCCTCAGAGATCCCTGAGAACTACCGGGCCACACCCTCTTTCAAACAGTGCTTGTTGGGTGGGAGCAGCGGCGGCGGCAGTGCTGGTGTGGGACCCATGTGAACACACACTGTCCGCCCGGGTCTGGTGTTACCGGCCAGTAGTTGACTCCAAGTAGTAAGTTAATAAGTCATACCGGGCCAGGATTGTGCTCTGCAGCGCTTCCGCTACCACCTGTAACCGTTTCCACCATCTCTCTTGCCACACTTAGGCGAGACTGGCTGTCTCGTTCCTTATCCGTACCAACTATGCCCTGACTTCACTTTGATTTGCTGTTGCCTCTGAGGTCAGACTCTTCCCCATAGTCACTAACAGGGCTGATTCTTATTCATGACAGTGGTCCTCACTCCTTCAAGTATCTTCTCAAATGTCACCTTATCACTAAGCCCATCCTACAGATAGCAACTCCTCCAGCACAGTGCCATCACTCCCTGTGTCCCTCACCTGGCTTTATTTTCATTCCCAGCCCTGTTCTCCTCGGAAGCTCTTTCACTTGCGTTTTAGCTTGCCTATGGTCTTTCTGTCCCTGTTTGAAATATAGCCTACTGGAAGGCTGGGTTTGCATCTACAGTGACCCCCATTCAGTACCAGAGAAGCAGCCGATGAATCTTTGTTGAATAAACAGGTGGTAGTAAGTCACAGTAAGTCCTTGTTGCTCCCCAAGGTGAAATAAGAATTCAACACCATGATCTCACACTGGATTCTTTCTGCCTTGGCAACCTGCTGACTCAATTTTAAAATAGTTTTTCTCTGCAACCATTTAAAATAATCATAGGCTCTTCCTTGCCACATGTTGAACATTATAGAAGTGTGTTAAGAGATGTGTAATGGGGTTAGGAAGATGGCTCAGACGGTAAAGGTGTTTGTTTGAAGCCTGATGACTTGGTGACGTCAGTTTCATTCCCTGGACCCACATGGTAGAAGAGAGAGCTGACCCCTGCAAGTTGTCTACTGGCCTCCACACAAGTGTGGACACACAACACACACACACGCACACGCACTCACGCACACACCACACCTAAAGTGTAATTTTAAAAAAGAAATGGTTAATAAGCTTCTGTTTTATAATGACATTTTTCTAAAATTAGCATCATCTGCCAGTAGTTGTGTAGGGCTACGTACAGGGCTGACTTCATCTTTAAATGCTGAACTGACAATAAATGCCGGAACTGTGAGTTTGCATTCACACGGGAACTCTGGAGTCCCATTTGGATTCAGATCTTTTGGCCTGAATCCTGGCAACCTTAGGTCTGTCTCTTAGGATCATGATGCCTGGTTTTTGCCTTTGTAAACTGAATAGTATTAACCACTTTCCATGGAATTTCCCTGAGTGAAGTAATAAAAACAGTAGTGACTTGGACTAAGTCACACCAAGGTGTACGGCTGTAAGTTATTTGCTTTTCCACTTGGTAATCCCTCTGACACAGGCTTTCATATTTAACTCTAGCAATTCTATGAATCTAGCATGAATAAGATGAGGATATAATTTTTCAATTTCTCTTTGCCTATAGTCAGAGATATATTTGTATAGAACTTACTAGTAAATATCCCTGACCATAGGTCTTTGTAAATTGATAAATCACAGGTGTGAATAAAAGTGCATTAACCTTGGTTATTTACAAGGAATCAATATGTTTATCACTGATTACCACCTTCCCAACCAAGCCACGGCAAGACTCTAGCATATATATATATATATATATATATATATATATATGTCATATATAGCACCTATATATAGTGTGTGTAGCTTTTATTTTATAGCTTTCTTAAAGACTCACTGTATGGGTCCTATACCCTCCTTTTACAGTGTATTCCTAGAAAGTGTGTAGTTTTTTTTATAATTTATTTTTTATTTCTTCAAGTTGCATCTCAATCACAATCCCCTTTCTACTCCCCCGCTCCAGTCCCACCCTCCCACCCTCTTCCCCCTCAACCCCCCATCCTTTTCCCTTTTTTTAAAGTTTAAGGTATATCTTTTTCCCCCAAAAGCTCCCCCTTTCAGTCCAACAAATGGTTCTTTCTCTTATAACAATAAATACAATACAAAACAACAGAAATGAATAGGCCACAATTATGAGAGTTATATGGCTTAGCATACATTCCCAATGTCCAGTCCATATGTATTTGGCACCTGACTTTAACATTCTACTATCTAACCATCTCCATGAGTTTAAAGTTCTATATCTAACTCAGCTTTCATACTAACTTGCATCACAATTTTAAAAACATCTTCTTAGATCCAGAACACCCTGTTGATTCCTAAACAACTCAAAATTTAACTATGAGACTCTAGCTATCTATTCTTCAACCACCTCAGAGACCCGAGAGGGAGAAATATATCTGATTATATAGGAAGTGCAGGGCCCGCAGCTTCCATAACTAAGAAATGACATGCCAGTGGCTGCCTGGACAGTTCCCATTTTTTCTCCATACATTATAGCATCAATCTTCAGCCGTTTGGCCCCATTTCTCTGACAGACATTGATTGTAGAGCAGGAATTAGGAAGGACTTGCCTACCCTGTCTTGGCAAAGCTAGGCTGTCAACTTACCTGCTTCCAAATTTTGTCCTTTTTGGACAGCATTCTGTTTACAGTTGAAATAAGGGGTTTTTCTTGCCAAGAGAAAGGCTTACCACCAATTCAACCATCTCTCATTGGAGATTCTTCGATGCTCATCTTCTACTTGGAGTAGAATAGGGAGTGCTGTCAGGAGCTGTCATGTCTCAATATCAAAAAATCTTAAGAAAACATCTTTGAATGCCATATTCTGCAGATATCTTGAGGTTTTTGAAGATGCCCTATCTATCTCTTATATTTAGATAAGCAAATGTTGCTTGTCTCTTAGCAACTTGATTTCTGAGTAGCTTAGAAAATAACTGTGATAGACTGTCATAGTACCTAACAAAATGACACACTTGCATGACTATTAGTTTGCATTTCTTAATTATCCTAAACAGTTTATGACAGTTGGTAGCAAAAGGCTGAAACTTCACATTTCATTTTTAAGCATTACTAGGTACAATACCTTTAAAAAGTGTTACCCTTAATTTTGTATAAATATGCAAAGATCAATACCAATGTGGCCAAATATAATCTTAATTTTGTATCAATATATAAAGATCAACACCTGTGTAGCCAAATACAATCTTAATTTTGCATCAATATATAAGGGCCAATACCACTGTGGCAAAATATAATCTTAATTTTGTATCAATATACAAAGATCAATACTGATGTAGCCCTATACAATCTCAATTTTGCATTAATATACAAAGCTCAATACCAATTTAGCCAAATATAATATTAATTTTGTATCAATATACAAAGGTATAAGGGCATATTCAATAATCTGTCCTTTTTTATCTTTTCTATATTATGTCTATGTCCCATTTTTTTTCAAGTCTGTTCACTCCTACATAGGAGAGAAAGAAGGATACAGAAAAGAAAAAGAGAGAAGTCCCTGGGTCTAACCTCCAAAACCCATTTAACAAGACCATTTAACAGCTTGTAATCTTTTCTCCTAAATATCAAGATTTTCTATTATCCATCAAATGACCAAAAGGGAGGAAAACTCCCTCCCCATCTTCTGGGGATGGGATATCACTCTCTTAAAATGACTTCCTGCTGATTTTGGATGAAGTAAACCTGTTTTGGGGCTCAAATAAGAATGGAAAAATGGCTAAAAATGTTAATCGAATCTTTTGATGTTCAGTCCTTTTGTGCTCAGCTATTTAAATGTCCTAAGAAGTTTGTAGACAGAAGCTGAACTTCAGGGCTTTACTGAAGTTCTGGCTGGAGCAGTCTGTGAAGCTGAACAATCTTAGCGATTTTGAGTTGTTGTGGTTGTAGACTTTTGAGGAAACAGCTATTGAGGAAGTCTGCAAGGCTGGATCATCTGAGCTACTTGTCTTCTTTGGTGTCTGATCTGTTTTCTTCTGAGGTTTCCGTTGTCCATTTGTCCCTGGATTCCTTGGATGGATGCTTTAAATCTCCTGGAAAGATAAGAACAGGGCCCTGCCCTAATCCTAACTCTGGGACAATTACCTTTTTTTTGGGGG